>JAVJIF010033751.1:0-81064 GCA_038442645.1 Agave tequilana
TTAGCCGTCGGAGGCGTTGGATGTTTCCGATCAGAGGTGTATTTTTAACTTGATCGGTGGAAGAATGCCATCTAGGGATAGTATTTCTTCAGGAATTTGCCATTGATTGGCATCATGAGTGTATCGCCATTTGAGGTTATGAGGCGATACGATCCATTTGAGTAGACTGACTCTACTACAAACGGTCCTTCCCATTTGGGTTGGAATTTTCCTTTCGTCTTGTGCGTCATGACCATGGGTCTTCGGACGGCTAAGACGAGGTCACCTTTCTTGAAAGTTCGGGATTTGACTTTCTTGTTGAAGGCTCTGGTGATACGAGCTTGGTAAAGCTCGATTTGTTGTTGGGCCTGCAGACGCTTGTCGTCCAAGGCTTCCAATTCTTGGAGTCGCTGTCGATGCTTCTCCTCTGTTGTCATTTCCGCTGTCAAGGCGACGCGAAGAGATGGAATTTGGATTTCCAGTGGAAGGACGGCTTCGCATCCGTACACCAAGGAAAATGGCGTGGCTTTAGTTGGGGTTCGCACAGTCGTGCGATAGGCCCATAAGCATTCGCCCAACTTATCGTCCCAGTCTCATTGACTTTTCGAGACGATTTCTTGAGAAGCTTGCCAATAGTCTTATTGAAAGCTTCTGCGAGGCCGTTAGCGGGCGGATAGTATGCCGTTGATGACACACTCTGGATTCTGAACTTGGCGCAGAATCTCTGAAAATCCTGGCTGATGAACTGGGGTCCATTGTCATAGACAATCCGCCGAGGCACACCGAAGCGGTAAATAACGTGATATTTCACGAACTTGATCACGTTAGAAGATTTCACCTCTTTCAAAGGGATAGCTTCGGCCCACTTCGAGAAGTAATCGGTTATCGCTAGGATGAACCGATGTCCCTTTGATGATGGTGGGCTGATAGGACCAACCACGTCCATCCCCCACATTTCGAACGGCCAGGTAGAGGTTGTAGAGTGGAGGTATCCTGGTGCTTGATGGATGAAATCGCCATGTATTTGACAGGCGTGACATCTTTTGGCATAGGCAACAGCATCGGCAACCATCTTGGGCCAGTAGTAACCCAATCTTTGGAGTCGGTTTGCCAGCTTCGGGCCAGGTTGATGAGCTCCACACGTACCATCGTGGGCTTCTTTCAACACTTCGTGGGCTTCTTTTGATGAGAGGCACCGGAGCAGGATCCCGTCATGCGATCTACGATACAATGTTCGCGAAATCGCATTGTAGTAGAATTTGGAGGCTTTCCTTCGGATGGCAGCCGCCTCCCTGGTGTCTTCGGGCAAGATGCCGTACAAGACAAAATCAATGTAGGGGAATCGCCAGTCTTTAAGCTCTGGATCGGTTGACACTTCAAGTGTTTCCTTACCGCGACGATCTCCCGTTGACCTCTGGTAGTCTCCGAGGGGACTTTTTGGGCAGTATAGGTCGTGGCTATAGACGAATACCTTCTCCATTGCTCCGGCTGGAAGAGCTAAGGAGGCAGCCAGGGATGCAAGTGCATCTGCATGCGCATTTTGCTTGCGCGGTACATGGTCGATGTAGAAGTTTGAAAACCTCTCGGCCATGTGGATTGTCGCGTTGTAGTAGGGTACTAGATCTTCATGCCTGACCTCATACTCTCCGCGAACTTGGCTGACGATGAGTTTAGAATCACCGTATGCCTCGAGATTTTTAACGCCAATCTCATCGGCGAATTGCATTCCAATCAAAAGAGCGTTGTATTCCGCCACATTGTTGGAACAGGGCTCGGTTAACGAGATAGCTCGGGGAATCACGTAATTTTGTGGGGAGACGAGTACCACTCCTACCCCCGCTACTGTGTGTCCCTTCGGGCTTGCCCTTGATGCACCGTCGAAGAAAAGTTGCCATACTTGACTTTCGAACGATGTCTGAGCTAGGCAGACTTCGGCGACCTCATCTGGGAGATCCTCGTAGAGTTTGGCTGCCCTGGGATCTGGGTGTTCAGCTAGGAAGTCCGCCACCGCTTGTCCTTTAATGGCTTTTTGGGGTAGGAAGTGCATCTCGTATTGAGAGAGCAATATGGCCCATTTTGCCAGCCGGCCATTTAGTGAAGAAGGCTTTGTCATAAGTAACCTCAGGGGGTTGACTTTTGATATGACATTTATAGTCTGGCCTACCAGATAGTGTCGCATTTTCTGAATGGCGAACACTAATGCCAAACATTCCTTCTCGATCGGGTTATACCGATGTTCGGCTCCGATCATCGTTCTACTTAGGTAGTAGATTGCTTGTTCTCGCCCCTGGTCATCATTCTGAGCTAGTAGAGCTCCCAAAGAATGATCCATTGATCGGACGTACACCAGGAAAGGCTTTCCGGATACCGGAGCTGCCAGGACTGGTGGTTGGGTGAGGTAGTGCTTGATCTCCTCAAATGCTTGCTGGCAAGCGTCGTCCCAAATGAACGAAACGCCCTTCTTCATCAGCTTAGCGAAGGGTTGGCATCTCCCGGAGAGATTTGAAATGAATCTGCGGATGTATGCCAATCGTCCTTGTAATCCTCTGAGCTCCTTGAGGCTTCTGGGGGGTTGCATCTCTTGGATAGCACGGACTTTCTCCGGATCCAAATGGATTCCTGTGGAAGTCACAACAAACCCTAGGAATTTGCCACTGGCTACCCCCAGGAAGGACTTGGTGGGGTTCATCTTCAATTGATGAGCCCGCATGATGTCGAAGACCACCCTCAGGTCTGCTATGTGATCACCTTTAGTGCGGCTTTTCACCGCGATGTCGTCGACATAACATTCCACCGTTTTGCGTATCTGCCGATGGAAAATGGCATTCATGGCCCTTTGGTAGGTTGCCCCCGCATTTTTCAGACCGAAGGGCATGACGGTGTAGCAATATACCCCTAGAGGTGTCCTGAAGGAGGTGTGCTTTTCGTCATCGGGATACATCTTGATTTGATTATATCCTGAGAACCCGTCCATAAAGGACATTCGCTCGAATCCACAAGTATTGTCAATCATGACATCTGTGATTGGCAATGGGAATTCGTCTTTGGGGCAGGCCTCGTTTAGATCACGGAAGTCGATGCAGATCCGGATCTTCCCGTTCTTCTTGGCGACGGGGACGATGTTGGCTACCCAATCGGGATGCTGTTCCTCCCTGATAAAGCCGGAGTCAATAAGCTTCCTGACTTCTGATTGGATTGCCTCCATTATCTCTGGACGGAACCGTCGCTGCTGTTGTTTAACAGGCTTCATGTCCGGATTGATGTTGAGGCGATGCATAGCCACTTGAGGATCAAGTCCAGGCATGTCCTCATAATTTCAGGCGAAGACATCTATATACTCTTGTACAAGAGATATTAAATCCTTCTTCTCCGAAGGTGACAGGCCGTCACTTATGAAGATGGGTTTAGGATTGGCTTCATCTCCTAGGTTGACTTGAACAACCTTGTCTTCTGTGGGTGGCTCACGCTGTTCAAAGCGGATGTCCCAAAGAGCATTCAAATGTCTGATCCAAGGGTCTGTATCAATTGGATCATTTCTTCATCTTCATCCTCCATATGGCTTGTCGAAACCATGTTTACTGAAAGCCCTTTGAAGATGTTGCCGACACTGACATCTGATTCCCACGACGACGTGTCTGATGAGCAGTCATGACTTGACAGTCTCTCCGAATCAGAAGCTGATGGCACTGGGGTTGATATATAGCCCAACCCCCGGCGCGTCTGATGATAGTAATCAGGGGTTTTCCCTTTCGGTACAAAGGATCGAAGCAGTGTTCTTCTTCCTTTTCCGAAGTTCAACCCAGGCCTGTTGGTTAGATCATACCCCATGCGCTTCATCATCTTGAGCGTTTTCGGTTCATAATGATCGAACTGAGGGGATTCATCCTCACCTTCCGATTCTTCGTGGGGCATTGGTTCAGATGCGATTCGCCCAAAAAGTATTGGTCTTTGGCCTTTTCGTCTGGCTGGAACCATGAATACAGACTCTTGCGCGTCTCCATTATCCTGGTACGTCCCGAAGGATGATTTCACTGGTACATGCAAAGATGTCAAAGCATCTATTGCCGACCAGAGGTCATCGTCCACGTCGGTAGTGGTATCCGACGGTATTGAATCGGACACATACACAGGAAAATACGCAAAATCTAAATCTTCATTAATGTACCAACCACCCGCATCGTCGGTGGTATCAACATCGAGCTTATTAGTGCTCTTTACAAGTGGTTCCAACTCCCACAGGCACTCTTCTTTCTCAGGCTCATTGTCAGCTTCATTACCAGAGTCTGGCTCCTCTGGTTGTGGGGTTTCATTAGTCTCCTCCGGATCCTGATATAAGAGGGAGTCCGTGAAATAATTTTCAACCCCTTTAAACGGATGCCTTTCGGCAATCAACGTTCGGACCTGTCCACTCTCGTCAATGTATTTCATGACTTGGTGGAGAGTAGAGGGAACGATGGAATTGCGGTGAATCCATGGTCGTCCCAGCAACAGGTTGTAGGAAGTGTCCGCGTCAATGAGGTAACACGTCACTTCCGACTTGAGGCTCCCGATCTGGCATTTGAGCTTGATCTTCCCCATCGGGCGGGAGCTGTTGGCATTGAACCCGTAAATAGTCGTCTGGGTAGGGCTCAGACGATGGGTAGGAATGCCTAGAAACTGCATAACCCGGCGAGGTATGATGCTTAGCGCAGACCCTGGGTCTACCTGGATGCGGTTCACCTCGGATGACCCAATATACCCTGTGAAGTATAGGGGTCGGTCATGCTTCCCTTTAACCTGCATGTCGTCTGTTGTGAAGGTGATGCAGGGAGCATTTGGGGAGGCGTGGAGGCAATCCTCTACATCTTCCTCCCTTGGCACACGAGTCATGAAGACCTCAGCGTTTGCCAAAGCTTCTTGTAGAGCCTCTCTGGTTGACTTTGATAGCCTCAGGAGTTCATACAAGGTGATGCGTGCCGGGATGTTGGCTAGTTGAGCCAAGACGTCGAAGCGGTAAGGTGTCGAGGATCCTTCTGCTGCACCTTTTAGAAGAGCCCGAGAAAACCGGGTTTCTTTCTGTTTCTCCACAGGTGGTTTCGTGGAGGGCTTGGCTGGTTCTACGGCTGGTTGCGGAGAAGCCGCTGCTGTCTCGCCGTACTGCTTCAAGTATGCCTGTCCTGAACGGGTCCCCGCCGTAGGTTGGCTGGGCTCTGCGGCCAGGACTATTGTTTCCTGCTCTGAGTCAGTCAGCGAGGGAACATCAGTGTCCGCTTCTCGAGAGGAAGCGCATATCACATGGCAAGATGAAGTCTTCCCTTTGCCTTTGGACTTCCTGTTGGTCACAGTCGTCCATTGTTGCTCGTCGACGAGGTCAGGGTGGACCCACATGATTTCCCCTCGAGGTGTAGGGATGGGTACCAAGCCTTTCTCCCGCTGCTGATGAGGGTCTGTGTTGACCACCCTCAGTTCTCCTTTCGGGACAGAGATCACCCCCACGGGTGTCGGGGGTCGTGTCCCAAACTGGAGAATCGACGTCATGTTGGCTGTCATCTTCTTTTGCTCCGGTCGGAGTTTTAATACCTCCGCGTCAATCAGAGCTTGAAGGATGTCCTTAAAGACGTAGCAGCTTTTGGTAGGATGTCCGAGCATCCTGTGGTATAAGCAGTAGGTGGGATTGTCGGTCTTGCCGACTTCCTCCGGGCGCCTAATTTCAGGGAGCTTCAGTCGATTGCTCTTGTTGAGTAGCTTGAAGAGCGAATCGACGTGTTCCTCCTTGAAGGAATACTGCTTGTTGGGGCGTGGCTGGCTTGAAGAGCCACTTGCCCTGCCTGTTTGAGGTTTGGTGGGAGATTTGGTCTCCGTCGCCAAATTATCCTTCCGCTTGGTTTGGAGGGATGTGTCTAGTGCACGCCTTGTCGACCTCTCTGGCCTGGGCTTGCCTTCTTCCGCTCTGACGCGGGCGACAATCTCCTCAGCCTGTTCACCTTGCTGGACTAATTGTTTCCAGGTGCGGCTTTCAGCAACTCCTATTTGAGCAAGGAGTGGGGTTTGGAGATTATGGCGACATGTTTCCACCAGGGTGGCCTGGGTCATGCCGCTTGGACATCGGAGTGCCATGTTCCGAAATCTTTCTACGAAAGACTTGACGGACTCTCCCTTTCGCTGTTTTGTAGCTAAAAGGGTAGGCATTGTAACTTCGGAGTCGTCTTCGAAGAAGCGTGTCAAGAACAGCTTCTCTAGATCCCCCCAGTTCTTGATAGAACCCTCCGGGAGCTTCATAAACCATTCAAAGGCCACCCTTTCAGGGTGCCGATGAATAGGCGTGCCAGGATGGCATCGTTATCTACCACATTCCCGGTCTGGGATTTGAAGTAGTAGATGTGCTGGTTGGGTGACCCCTTCCCGTCAAATGCTTGGAGAGTTGGAGCCTTGAACTTAGGAGGGTACGGGACTAGGTCCCACTCGGCCGGATAGGGCCGGACTACTCCAGCCTCTTGGAGATCTTTACGACTGGCAAGGGCATTGAGTCGTTGCTCCAGCAGGCTCATCTTTTAGTATGAGCCTTTTCCGGGTCTGGGTCGCTTCTTGCCTGCGACGAGGGCTTGGACACATCCGAGGTAGATCGTCGTGTCTCGTCAGAAGATTCGGAGGGTGGGCTTCCTCCCTTTCTACCTTTCCCCTTCGGCCTTCTAGGAGGAGATCTCGCTCTTTCTTCAAGCAATTTCTCAAGCATATGCTTGAGGGAGTCAATGGATCTCTGTTGAGAGGCGATTATATCCATCTGGTGCTTCTGCGTCTGTTCTAAACGCCTGGTCGTCTCCTCAGGAGTGTCGGCCATGTAGGCGGAAGCCTCCTTTTCGACGGAAGAGTTTGAAGCCTGCGACTCCACTATAGCGGAGTGAGAACCACCCATTCTAATGCCGCGGGCTAAGGCATTATAGTCAATTGGGGGAATGGCCCCTGTCCGGGTGCGAGTGTGTTGATACACCCCCTCCGGTTCAGAGTCAGATTCCTCTGAGTTGACCATTAGTTGTTTTCCCTTGCTTCTGCTAGTCATGTTTGCAGTAAGCTCCGGGTATTCAACATCTGAGAAGGTTCTCCTCCTGTGGGAGCGTCTTCTCTTGGCTGACGGGGGAATCAGGGTCAGCTGTCTAATTAAAGATGGCTGGTGCACGCCTGACTCGCAATGGCATCCAGAGAGCATCTGGATGAGCTGTTGACAGCAGCATGGAGAAGTGGTCTGATTGGCACTCCTTTTCCTTGTCAAATAATCCCTCAAATCTGTGGGAGGGGGATTAAAGAGACTGGTCTCGCAACGTCGACGACGGGAGACAGTCATGTGCTGTTCAGCCTGGACACAGGTTTCAGAAACGCGGCTGTTGCGTCGCGGCTGCGTCACGCGCGTCTGGCGTCTCTGTTGATATGAGACGCGACTTTCACGTTGCTGTCTGCTGCGTTGGAGTAGAGAGACTTGGGAGAGAGTGGGCTGCTGGGCCCCACGCCTATGGGCGCGTGCTTCCTGCGTTTGACAAGACGCAGAAGCTTCGCTTTGGCGTTTGGCAAGTTGGTCTTCAGAAGGCTCAACTTGGGGAGTCTCGCGTTTGGGTCGCCAAACACGGACCTCTCGCACTGGACGAGGTGCGGGCAAGGCATCGGATCGTACGCTGCGTTCAACCCCAGTCAGAAAACCAACGGTTCCGACCGAGTGTTGACGCGCGCGTCTTCTCTGTCGACGCTCGGCATTCCGATTGCGCCGTGGAGGAAGAGAGAAGCCAACAACTTCCTGGTTTGTAGAACCAGGGGTGTTTGCCACGCGGGTCTCCTGAGAGACGCTGACGCGGGCGTTCTGTGCGACACGGTCGATCGCACCAGTAGATGTGCCGGGGACCACGCGGGCCTTCAGAGAGGCGTTGGCGCGTGTGTTCTGCGCGACGCGGTTGATCGCAGCAGAGGTGTCTGAGGTTACGCGGGCCTTCTGGGAGGCGTCGGCGCGTGAACCAAACTTGGCACAGTGGGCAGCAGGAGCACCCGACAGAGCCTCAGATTGGGCTTCAGGGGGCTGTCCACTTGAGACCCTGCGGCAGACGCGGGTCTTTGGGCTCTTGGAGCCAGAAGAGAGGAACTCTTCATACTTCGCCTGGTCGAACTCGACGACGAGTGATTCGACCATTTTCCCCTTACGGAGAACGTCATCTTGCACCACGGTGCGCTCGTCAGTAACGAAGGTAGTCCCCAGCGGAGTCGCCATCTCTTGTACGCGCCGGAGAATCTGGTGGTCGGAGAAAGTGGTTTTAGCTGTAAAAGATTTCCTTGATTCAAGCGAAACGATTACAACCAAAAGAACTACTCTTCCCTCTTTTCCAGTTACAAGGGAGGGAGGATGTCTGAATCTTCCCTTTGTTTAAGCTGGGTTCTTCGTGTGGCGATGGAGAGTGAATCTTGTTCTCCGTTGACCAGATGACCGTCCTGGACCGTCGGGGGTCTTCTCTTTGGTCGGTAGAAAGAGTAACTCAGCTCAGTCTACCAAAACTCTCAAAGAGGAGGTAGGCGAAGAGCGGCTAGTACTCAGTAAGCTCGCTGAAGGGTTTTCTTTCTCTCTGTCGTTGATCTCTCCTTTGATTGTCGTCCTTTTTTTTCTTCTCGTCGTCAATCGTCCCCCCCTTCAATAGTGACGGGACTATTTATAGGGTTTTTAGGGGGTGATCGTGCCCCCTGAAAACGCTCCACAATGAGGGGCCACTTCCTGCTACATGTGCGGTGACTGGCCCCTTATTTCGGGTAGTTGCAACTGAGACGCGGGCTTCGGGCCGACGCGCCTTGTTGCTGAGACGCGGGCTTCGGGCCGACGCGCCTTGTTGCTGAGACGCGGGCTTCGGACCGACGCGCCTTGTTGCTGAGACGCGGGGCTTCGGGCCGACGCGCCTTGCTGCTGAGACGCGGGCTTCGGGCCGACGCGCCTTGTTGCCGAGACGCGGGCTTCGGGCCGACGCGCCTTGTTGCCGAGACGCGGGCTTCGGGCCGACGCGCCTTGTTGCCGAGACGCGGGCTTCGGGCCGACGCGCCTTGTTGCCGAGACGCGGGCTTCGGGCCGACGCGCCTTGTTGCTGGAACTCTGCTTTCTTAGTAGCTTGTCTGTTGGATATTTTTAGACAGCCTACATGTAGCTCTGATTACTAAAACCACATCAGAGGACAATGATCGCCTACGTGATGCCAGTCAGCGATGCCGACCAACACCAATTTTGGAGATTTTGCAAAATAATTCTGAAAAATTTCAGAAAATCATGAAAAATATAAAATATTAGAAATCAGTGTCTGAAACTAAAATCGGTCAAATTGGACCAACAGAAATGTCAAATCAGGTAGTATACCGGTATGGGGTTCCCGGTCCGGGTCAGGGCTGACTCTAGGTCTGAGAATCCAACACATAGGAAATCACAACTTAAATACAAATAATTTAAAAAAAATGGTCAAAGAATTCGGGACACACATCTTGGTACGTATCCTGAGAACGGGGTGCTACAATCTACCCACCAAGCAAAAATTTTGTCCTCAAAATTTCGATAAGGAAAGAGATGAACACAGAAGAAAATAGGGATGATGGGAATATCATGATAGAATGATATGATAATGAAAATTTTACCAACTCAAGACATGATTAATGAGGATAGTGGTCACGGGCGTCACCTCTAGGGGTCCTCGTTTCAAATATAGAGCACCACTCTCTGTTCCCCTTCATCTGATACTTCAGTTTCCTTGGCGGTCAAATGATATGCTTTCCGCTTTCCTACATCTGCTCTACCTCTTGGCCTTCTCTGTGCTTGATTGTAGACATACTGCGGGGAAGGGAATGGAGTTCTCCTTTCGATTGGACCTGGGTCCCTTCTTACCGGTGGTACTGGAATTTTTGGTTGAATCGGTGTGGTACTCCCCATCCATCTGACTAAACAATTCCTTATCAAATGACCATCAGACCCACATGCTAAACATACTTTGTTTGCCATTCGGCAATCACGCTTGTAGTGTCCAAACATCAAACAATACCCACATCTCATTTGTTGAGGGAGAGGTTGGAGTAATTGCTCTGCTTGCGGGGTATCCAGGGGTCTGACTGAGTCTACACCTCCCTTCAACTGAAAGGGTCTCTTCACTGACTTCCTCTGCATCTCATCCTGACGCTTCTTTCTCAATCCTCGTTCTACGTCACGAGCGATGATAAGGACCTAAGAATATGTCTTGAGTTGCTGGGTATAAGAAAATTTGGATCTGCATCCTCAAGCCTTGCTGGAATCTCCTTGCTTGGGTTTCCTCGTTGGCCACCATGTATGACGCAAACTAGCTCAATCTCAGGAACTCTGCAGCATACTCGTCTTCAGTTTGGTCCCTCTACTGCAATCTGATAAATTGCTCTTCCATCTTCTTCTGTGCCGTCTCAGAGAAGAATCTCTCGTAGAAACTCTTCAAGAACTGGTCCCAAATAATGGGTTTCTCTAGTCTCGCTTCTTCTACCAACCACCAAGTTTTGGCCACATCCTTCAGATGTATCTTAGCCACTTCCACATGGTTCTCATCGAGAATTCGGGCTGCCATCAGAAGATCTATAGTATCAATCTGCCACTGCTCTGCGTCCAACGGCTTCTCAGTACCCGAAAATGTAGCCGGCTACAGTCTTCCGAAATCAGATACAGTGCCAGGCCTCTGCTCTTTAGGTGCTGTCAATAATGCTTGCCGTAGGAGCTCTGTCTGCTGATGCTGACTCTCCATCATGCCATGAAATACTCTCATCATGCTGCCGCTCTCTCCATTGGAATTGTCATGAGAAGTGCCAGGACCGTTACGGGTTCTCCGTCTTTCCATATCTGAGTTGGTTGAAGGGATGATGGAAAGAAGCCGAAAGGAAAGATAGAAGTGTTTCAGGATCCAAGGAAAAGATTACAAGGAAGGAATGATAACACCGCACTTACGACTGGAATGTATATTCAAGACTCATGCTCTCCAGCTGCAAATTAAGATATCATTAATTTACGAACTGGTTGTACTGAAGGTGTGAGAGCCTAGGCTCTGATACCACCCTGTGACGCCCCGATCCGGCGGGTACAGAAATGTCACTGCGACATATATACACAGGTCGGAAATACCCTCACGTATATACGCTAAGCATCAGTACAGGAAAGAATCAGAGTGCGGAAGCACAGTGGTAATATACATTTCAACTGAAAGGTACAAGTACATGGTTATCACAGAGAGTGATACAATATTACAGGAATATTACTTCACCAGAAAATACAAAAGTACATCATAAGTACATGATACAGAGAGATATGCATAACAAAAGCTGAGAGATGCTCACGAGCAGCAAGAGAGGCTCCGAGAGCCAATCAGGAGAGGAACTGGGAGGAAGAGCTGCGGCAATGATCCAAGTTTCTGCTGCACTCCGATCGTCACGAAAGGATCCACTGCGTACTCTGATCAGCTACAACAAGGCCATCAAGGTCCGGTCTTTAGGATCTGCACATGAGAATCCAGGGTTATCAGTTAAGTATTATATATATATATATATAATATATAGGGCTTACTGTACCTCAGCCCGCGGGCTGAGAGAGTTTTCTCAGCCTGCGGGCGTGGCAACATCACCGCCCCACATCTGTAATAATTTTGGCGGGCAAAATCCTGTAAAATCCCGCCCAATTTAATGCCAGTCACCTCAACATTGTAATTTCCAAAAATACCCTCCCTCACAACTTTTTTACCGACCTTGGTAGCAGTCCTCAGAAAAAGACTGCGACCTTGGTAGCAGACCTTGGTAGCAGTCCTCAGAAAAAGACTGCGACCATGGTAGCAGTCCTTAGAAAAGACTGTGGTAGCAGACCTTGGTAGCAGTCCTCAGAAAAAGACTGCGACCTTGGTAGCAGTCCTCAGAAAAAGACTGCGACCATGGTAGCAGTCCTTAGAAAAAGACTGCGACCGTGGTAGCAGTTCTCATAAAAACACTGCGACCATGATAGCAGTCCTCAGAAAAAGACTGCGACCTTGGTAGCAGTCCTCAGAAAAAGACTGCGACCTTGGTAGCAGTCCTTAGAAAAGACTGCGACCGTGGTAGCAGTTCTCATAAAAACACTGCGACCTTGGTAGCAGTCCTCAGAAAAAGACTGCGACCTTGGTAGCAGTCCTTAGAAAAGACTGCGACCGTGGTAGCAGTTCTCATAAGTACTGCGACTATATTAAAAATCATTAAATATCAAATCAGATAAAAAAATTAAAGAAGCAGCATTCACTGTCTTTTACCGAAAAAGTAGCTTTTCATAAGGGGTATTTGGTAATTTAACTTCTTTCGATAAGCGGGCCGCAAGTTAGTGGGGTGCAAAATTAAGCCACGTCAGCGCAGGCTGAGGGAGTTCTCTCAGCCCGCGGGCTGATATACATTTTTCTCATATATATATATATATATATATATATATATATAATATATATATATATATATATATATATATATATAATATATATATATATATATATATATATATATATGCCCAAAGATAATGTCCATAAGGTATCCACAGTAATCCAATAATCATGATTATCCAATTACGGGGATTAACAGGAGTATAATATCAGGAGTCTCCCTGTTACAGGGGTTCAGGAATACTGGAGTTCAGGGGCACAGGAGTTCAGGAGTACCAAATATCTGGTAACAGTATAATAATCATGCCAAGTCCCTATGAAAGTAATAATCATGCTAAGTCCCTATGAAAGTAATAATCATGAATATGCGATATAATACAGGTGCCAAGTATGACAGTAACCAGTCAGGTGTCACAATATCAGTGAAAATCACCTAGAGGGGGGGTGAATAGGTGATGATGCTAATCAAGGGGCAATTTAAAAAATTAAAGCTACAACAATCACCAAGCAAGAGTCACAAGATGAATGCAAGCAAGTATGACAATGAATATGATGAGCAAGTAATAAGTGCAAGCAAAGTAGAGTAAGGAATGCAAGAATGTAAACCAATCGCAAACACAAGGATATGTTATCGAGGTTCGAGCACCCAGCTCTACTCCCCGCCTTCCCCAGAAGGATTCTAGCTACTTCCACTATCACAAAGATCTCAATTACAATGGAGTACCCAACTCCACAATCTCAGTACAAGTAATTTCCTTGGTAGTCAAAAGACCACAAACTCTCTCTTTCAAATATCTCTTCCCTTACAAAGGTCCTTAGAGAATATTGAGTAGGAATGAAGCTCTTTTGTGTGTAAGGAAAAGAAATTGAAATCAGAGAAAAACTTTTGAAAACCCTTCAGAAATTGAGAGAATTTAGCTCAAAAACCAAGAACTTTGAAAGCCTTAAACTTTTGAATTTTTAGCAATAATTGTTGTTGTAACCAATCTCTCCCCAAACACCCCTATTTATAGGAGAGGGCTAGGGTTTAGGGATAAAACATATTTACTGATGTTTAGGAGGTAATTAGATCAAAATATATCCTTAAACGAATTTTTAAACACAAAAGACAAAAATAAACAGCTCTTAAAAAATCTGCCCGTTACTGTTCAACGGCTACATCGGTCGACCGGGCCGGTCGACCGGTAGTACAAAATTCCGACCGTTACAGGCTATCGGTCGACCGACCCGGTCGACTGATACAAACTGTGACTTAAAAATAAACATCGGTCGACTGCCCCGGTCGACCGACAGACATGCACACGGATACGTGCATTCTGCCAGGACCTCGGTCGACTGGTCCGGTCGCCGGACCAGCCTGACATAGACTCGGTCGACTGTCGGTAGACTGCCGGTCGACCGGATCAGGTCAGAAAACGAAATAAAGACAGAATTTTGAGAAGAAAAATATTTTTAACAAAACTATTTTAAACAGGAATTCAGTATGTAACATAAAAAGAAATTTGTAGAAGAAAGATTTTGTACTAAAATATTTTTGTATATTTTATAGGAAATAAACTAAGAAATAGTATATGCGCAAAAACGTGTGTGATTGAGCTTCAAACCTAATCTCTATTCTTTAACAAGCTATAAAACTAAAAATACAAAACCTAAGGACCTCTTAGCAATCTTCACGTCTTTGAGCCATCCAATGCCTTACTAGTGCCTTCTCTTCTATGATCCTTCCTTGATGAGCAAATTGCCTTCCTTGCTTTGTGGAACTTAGAAGTTCTTGCAAAAGCTAAGCGAATGGTCTCTAAACATGGTACAAGACCTGAAACTCATCTTAAACAAAATCATTAGTACCAAATAGCACTAATTTGGTTTGTCATCATCAAAACACAAAAACAATTGGAGAGTGTAACCTCTTGGGCTAACAATCAGTTCAAGTGTACTAATACCAGGTGATAGTATATTAAGTGAGTGATAGCATGTCAAGTACCGGTGTCAGATATCGAGGGTCAAGTATAACATGGTAAGTACCGGTGTCAGATATCAAGGGTCAAGTATAACATGGCAAGTACTGGTGTCAGATATCAAATGATAAGTATAGCATAACAAGTACCGGTGTCAAATATCAAGTGATAAGTATAGCATGGCAAGTACCTGTGTCAGATATCAAGTTTCAAGTATAGCATGGCAAGTACCGGTGTATACATGTCAGGATCAGGTAACTAATATGTCGGTGAGAGTCACAACATCAAATATCAGGTATCAACCGGCCACGTAGCATGATACAGGAGAACAATGTAAACATTTCAAACTCTTCACAATCATATTTCTAACAATAATAAATTTATCTTTTAATTAGCCATGCGAAGCCGAGTGAAGCGGTAGCATATCTAAGCATACCCGGTATAATACCGATTGACAAAGAATAATAATGACCGGCAGCTTTTTATATAACATGATAATTTTTAGAAATCATTTATATAACATATACCAACTTGCATAAAGAGACATCATATATTAAAAGCAAGATAATAATTATTAATCATGAAATGATGGTAATAAAGCAAGAAATGTAATCGCCTAATACCGGAATGAAATACCAGGATAAAATCCGAGAAGTCCGCGAATACGAGCGAGCAAGCCACTAGCCCATACATATATATATATTAAAATATATAAATATAAATATATATATAAATATTAAAGAGGAAATGAGAGAGGGGAGAGAGAGAGGAGAGAGAGAGGGAAGAGAGAGAGAGTTGTAGGAAAGAGAGAGAGTATAGGGTATTCTAAAAGAGAGAAAATAAGAGGGAGGGGTATCATTGAAATTATGGGAAAGTAAATAAGGGGTTAAGGAGGGGTTAGAAATGGAAAGGGAGATGTAACCCCCTGATCCCCGGTGTACGTATCACCGTATCAGTACCCGATACGACGTATAAAATTGATTTGACCTCTGTGGTATTCCGATTGAGCTGATTTCAGTTTCAAAAATTATTTTCTAATATTTAAGATTTTTCAGGATTTTCTGGAAATTTTCTGGATTATTTTGGACTATCTCTGTAGTCGGTGTCGACCGATGCCGATAACCGGCTTTATGATTTTTATTTTACAAATAAAGTAGAATTTTGAGAATCGGCTTTTATCGTATGTCTTAGAATCACATAAGCTACGTTTGGGTATTTTTGGAGATTTTTCTGAATTTATCGAAAATCCGGCCAAACCAGTGTCGCCCGGTACCGGCGACACCTTCCAGGATTTTTAATTGGCAAACCGGATAGAATTTGTACAAACCGTTTTCATATTACGTCTCAGGATAATATTCTCTATTTTTTGTAATTTTTGGGCATCATTCGGAGCTAGTCAATTTTTGACCATATTCAAATATTATTAAATTATTATTTTAAAATTCTTTTTTTCTTTTCTTTTCCTTTCTCTTCTCTTCTCTGGTTTCTTCCAGCGAAGTCCCCCCACCGACTTACCCATCTCCCACCGCCATTCCCTCTCGCTAAATCTCTCTCTCTCTCTCTCTCTCTCCTCACTCTCTCTCTATCTCTCTTACACTTTCTCTCTCTCTCCAAACCCTCTCTCTCCCTAACCTCTCTCCCTATCTGGGCGACCCAAAAAGGGGGGCAGCCTGCAACCAGGCCAGGCCGCAGGCCGCGCCCCAGCCCGGCCGGCGCCTCCCCTCCGGCCGGCGCGCCTCCCCAGGCCGCGACTTCAAGGCCAAGCCACCTCCTTTCTCTCTCTTCTTTTTCTTCTTCCTTTCTTCTTCTTCTTTTTCCTTTTTCTTTCTTCTTTTTCTTTTCCTTCTTCTTCCCCTGTGCTGCTGCTTCCCTCTCTCTCTCTCTCACTCACCTGAGCCGCCGCCGGCGGCCGGGACCGCCGCCGGCAGGCCGGCCGGCTGTGCAGGAAGCACAGCAGCAGCAAAATGCTGCTGCTGCTGTTGCTTTGTTTTGTTGGGTTTGGGTTTTTCCCCAAAACCATTAACCCCATAGACACCCACTACCTATTACCCATTACACCCGTTAACCCAATAACCCGATCACCATTAATTTAAGTTAAACGGGTTTGGATTGTGGATCTGGACCCGACCCGTTATGAGCCAAACCCACATCCGAAACCCAATAAAGGTATATTTGCAGAAAACCCCCTGTACATTTCAGTATTTGCATTTAATATTTTATTTACATATTTAATCCTATTTGTTATGATTTAGTATTCGGGCGATATCGGGAGCATCCGGACTCCGATTGGGACGATTCTGGATCCGTTGCGATCGTGGGAAAGAGAACTACCTTCTTATGGCTAGTTTGTGAGTGTTTTTATTTTATAAAGTATCTTTTATCATGTTTAGGGATATGAATTGATTGCTTTCTGTGACAAATCATGATTATGGATAAAATACGGTAACTATTAATTATTAACTGGTAATGATTAGACATGCATTGTAATATGAATAACCTAGAATATTGTTAGGTATTTCCTGATTTAGAATGCAGATTAAGGAGGTAATTATAATACCAATAAATACTGGCAGAGACAACTCAGACACGGTCATCATACCTGCACAGCCACTGACACTCGGACCACTAGTTCACCATATGTTTGGACACTATTATTTCATGTTCATGTCTTGTATCACAGTTAGATAACTATCGTCACATAGATACTGAGCCACGGTATCAGATCACACTACACTGTCACGAGATATGACTGTAGGACACCGGTATTGCATGCACCGGGATCATCATTACACGGACACTGGACATGGTATTATATGATACACTGATCACTGTTATTACATGTACTATTACAGAGATATTACACGGATTATTGCTACACATAGATGTTTCATTAGTACACAGGTATACCAATGCACGGACTACCGCATGTCATATTCTTGGTTGTTATCATCGTTATATGGATTCTCGGCATATCACTGTTACACATGCATGTATGGTTTCTTTATTCTTGTCATATGGATTCCCGTTCATACTACATGTCTTATTGTTCCATGGTACAGTAGTCATGTTATATGATTGTTTCCTGTTACTGATATGGATATTCCTGATACTGGACATGAGAGCTGTTGATATGCGATGTGTGGAATCCCACATCTATTGTTCCCGTTATATTGTTCCCGTATTATCTTGTTCCCGTTTCCCGTTATAGTGTTCCTGTTATATTGTTCCCGTTTCTCGTTATATTGTTCTATGCTATCAACAGAGCTCTCGTCCAGTTATCATGTTACCCGTATCATGTACAGTAGTTGTTCTTGTTACATTGTATACTTGACATATCAGATCATAAAGTTAACTGGGGTATGGGGGAGACTCGACGGTTGATTAGATCTTATCGGGTGATGTACTGGATCCATATTGTTCTCCCACTGCAGGGGACGGTAGTGCTACCTACCAATTGCTCCATGAGCTCTTGTTACTTGATTCATGCTCCCCTCTTAGCGGAGGGCCCTGGTCTCAGCAGCCAGGGGTTTGTTTAAGGCCGTGATTCCGGGTATGCACGGGATACACCTACCCGATAAGAACTCCTCGACCATGAGTTTCCAAGTAACATAATAAAACAGTATACACAATAGTGACATCGGGAACACTTATTATTTGGTTACTCTCTCGTTTGGATAATGGTACCCGTAGGCCATGTCCGGATGGGTTCGACTGGAGTGCGGGCTCCAGTATGAACTGCCAGTGGTATGGGACACTAGAAGAGATTGACTAAAATACCAGGTGGTACTGATTGTTATTAATGTATAAATCACTTGACATGCTCTACTCATGTATATTATTGTCCCTTCGTAATTGTTACTATTGCTGCTATGTTCATATCATGTTACATTTTCTGATATTGTTACATTCCATGTGGTACCATGCGATTCATGTACATGTATACTATGCATTGCATATGGTCTGTTTCCTGTATTCCTTGCAGACATCATGACTGTATATGCACGACACCGTATGATGGTTATATTACATATGCTCACCTGCATGTTCATATTGCATATGCCCACCTGCCTGTTCCTATTGCATATACCCACCTGCATGTTCACTTATATCATGTCCCCACTAGACAACATCATTTTATAAACTGGATACAACTATAGACATGACCCGATGATAACCGGTAAGGTAGTGATGATAATAAATATCTATTTCTACTGCTTATTATATCCTTATCATATAGTATCACTAGTCCCACAATATGTATTATATATTATTATCGTGCTTGTATTACTATTGTATATATTACTGCCTCCTTCATTTTACCACTCTATTGTATATATTACTGCCTCCTTCATTTTACCACTCACTAGGTCGCTTTCTGACGACCCTGGGTTTGTGTGCCCAGATTGGAGATCCCAGTTACCGTATTATCAGATAGTGCCCTGGATTCACATAGGAGACTCATCATCGAGACCATTCATAGGTATCTTTATATTTGTTTCTGTTAGCTCATTTATCCCTATTTTCCTATCTGTTATGATCGCTAATCACTTCCTGCAGGTATTCTTGTACTTACTTTATGCTGGAACTCATGTATCTATGGAGATTATTTACTGTACTAAGGCTTAGCGTACGTACGTGAGGGTTTTCCGCCCTGCGTATGTACGTCGCCATAACGTCCCCGTACCTGCGGGATCGGGGCGTTACATAGTGGTATTAGAGCCTAGGTTCACACCTGGTGTGGGTAACCACCTGGGTCAATGCTTGCGCTCTTACCAACAGTACAGTCAGGCTCAAATTCACTGATCTGTATTTGAATTTGGAGTTCCAGCAATAAGTACAAGAATACCATGACCTTGCCAATTCATTCCTTGACTCTGTTTTATTCCTTCCTTCCTTTCAGTTGTCAACCAGAGCATCTGATTTCCTTCTCGCTTTCCTTGCATCGTCTTGTTTCCCATCCGTTAGGATTAGTTCACTACCATACTTCTTGATCTCGAGTTCCTTATAAATAGCAAAGTGCGCAGCGGAAGTGTTGTGGACCCGTAACCTTTAAGCTTTGGGGTTGGAAATATTGTTCTCTCACCTAAATGAAAATTGCGAGGACGCAATTTTTGTAAGGTGGGGAGAAATGTAACCCCCTGATCCCCGGTGTACGTATCACCGTATAAGTACCCGATACGACGTATAAAATTGATTTGACCTCCGTGGTATTCCAATTGAGCTGATTTCAGTTTCAAAAATTATTTTCTAATATTTAAGATTTTTCAGAATTTTCTGAAAATTTTCTAGATTATTTTGGACCATCTCCGTAATCGGTGTCGACCGATGCCGATAACCGGCTTTACGATTTTTATTTTACAAATGGAGTAGAATTTTGAGAATCGGCTTTCACTGTATGTCTTAGAATCACATAAGCTACGTTTGGGCATTTTTGGGGATTTTTCTGAATTTATCGAAAATCCGGTCAAACCAGTGTCGCCCGGTACTGGCGACACCTTCCAGGATTTTTAATTGGCAAACCGGATAGAATTTCCACAAACCGTTTTCATATTACATCTCAGGATAATATTCTCTATTTTCTGTAATTTTTGGATATCATTCGGAGCTAGTCAATTTTTGACCATATTCAAATATTATTAAATTATTATTTTAAAATTCTTTTCTTTTTCTTTTCTTTTCCTTTCTCTTCTCTTCTCTGGTTTCTTCCAGCGAAGTCCCCCGACCGACTTACCCATCTCCCACCGCCATTCCCTCTCTCTAAATCTCTCTCTCTCTCTTTCTCCTCACTCTCTTTCTCTCTCTCTATCTCTCTTACACTTTCTCTCTCTCTCCAAACCCTCTCTCTCCTTAACCTCTCTCTCTGGGCGACCCAAAAGGGGGGCAACCTGCAACCAGGCCAGGCCGCAGGCCGCGCCCCAGCCCGGCCGGCGCCTCCCCTCCGGCCGGCGCGCCTCCCTCTCCGGCCGGCGCGCCTCCCCAGGCCGCGACTCCAAGGCCAAGCCACCTCCTTTCTCTCTCTTCTTTTCTTCTTCCTTTCTTCTTCTTCTTTTTCCTTTTTCTTTCTTCTTTTTCTTTTCCTTCCTCTTCCCCTGTGCTGCTGCTTCCCTCTCTCTCTCTCTCACTCACCTGAGCCGCCGCCGGCGGCCGGGACCGCCGCCGGCAGGCCGGCCGGCTGTGCAGGAAGCACAGCAGCAGCAAAATGCGGCTGCTGCTGTTGCTTTGTTTTGTTGGGTTTGGGTTTTTCCCCAAACCCATTAACCCCATAGACACCCACTACCTACTACCCATTACACCCGTTAACCCAATAACCCGATCACCATTAATTTAAGTTAAATGGGTTTGGGTGTGGATCTGGACCCAACCCGTTATGAGCCAAACCCACATCCGAAACCCAATAAAGGTATATTTACAGAAAACCCCCTGTACATTTCAGTATTTGCATTTAATATTTTATTTACTTATTTAACCCTATTTGTTATGATTTAGTATTCGGGCAATATCGGGAGCATCCGGACTCCGATTGGGACGATTCTGGATCCGTTGCGATCGTGGGAAAGAGAGCTACCTTCTTATGGCTAGTTTGTGAGTGTTTTTATTTTATAAAGTATCTTTTATCATGTTTAGGGATATGAATTGATTGCTTTCTGTGACAAATCATGATTATGGATAAAATACGGTAACTATTAATTATTAACTGGTAATGATTAGACATGCATTGTAATATGAATAACCTAGAATATTGTTAGGTATTTCCTGATTTAGAATGCAGATAAGGAGGTAATTATAATACCAATAAATACTGGCAGAGACAACTCGGACACGGTCATCATACCTGCACAGCCACTGACACTCGGACCACTAGTTCACCATATGTTTGGACACTATTATTTCATGTTCATGTCTTGTATCACAGTTAGATAACTATCGTCACATAGATACTGAGCCACGGTATCAGATCACACTACACTGTCACGAGATATGACTGCAGGACACCGGTATTGCATGCACCGGGATCATCATTATACGGACACTGGACATGGTATTATATGATACACTGATCACTGTTATTACATGTACTATCACAGAGATATTACACGGATTATTGCTACACATAGATGTTTCATTAGTACACAGGTATACCAATGCACGGACTACCGCATGTCATATTCTTGGTTGTTATCATCGTTATATGGATTCTCGGCATATCACTGTTACACATGCATGTATGGTTTCTTTATTTTTGTCATATGGATTCCCGTTCATACTACATGTCTTATTGTTCCATGGTACAGTAGTCATGTTATATGATTGTTTCCTGTTACTGATATGGATATTCCTGATACTGGACATGAGAGCTGTTGATATGCGATGTGTGGAATCCCACATCTATTGTTCCCGTTATATTGTTCCCGTATTATCTTGTTCCCGTTTCCCGTTATAGTGTTCCTGTTATATTGTTCCCGTTTCTCGTTATATTGTTCTATGCTATCAACAGAGCTCTGGTCCAGTTATCATGTTACCCGTATCATGTACAGTAGTTGTTCTTACATTGTATACTTGACATATCAGATCATAAAGTTAACTGGGGTATGGGGAGACTCGACGGTTGATTAGATCTTATCGGGTGATGTACTGGATCCATATTGTTCTCCCACTGCAGGGGACGGTAGTGCTACCACCAATTGCTCCATGAGCTCTTGTTACTTGTTTCATGCTCCCCTCTTAGCGGAGGGCCCTGGTCTCAACAGTCAGGGGTTTGTTTAAGGTCGTGATCCCGGGTATGCACAGGATACACCTACCCGATAAGAACTCCTCGACCATGAGTTTCCAAGAACATAATAAAACAGTATACACAATAGTGACGTCGGGAACACTTGTTATTTGGTTACTCTCTCGTTTGGATAATGGTACCCGTAGGCCATGTCCGGATGGGTTCGACTGGAGTGCGGGCTCCAGTATGAACTGCTAGTGGTATGGGACACTGGAAGAGATTGACTAAAATACCAGGTGGTACTGATTGTTATTATTGTATAAATCACATGACATGCTCTACTCATGTATATTATTGTCCCTTCGTAATTGTTACTATTGCTGCTATGTTCATATCATGTTACATTTTCTGATATTCGTTACATTCCATGTGGTACCATGCGATTCATGTATATGTATACTATGCATTGCATATGGTCTGTTTCCTGTATTCCTTACAGACATCATGACTGTATATGCACGACACCGCATGATGGTTATATTGCATATGCTCACCTGCATGTTCATATTGCATATGCCCACCTGCCTGTTCCTATTGCATATACCCACCTGCATGTTCACTTATATCATGTCCCCACTAGACAGCATCATTTTATAAACTGGATACAACTATAGACATGACCCGATGATAACCGGCAAGGTAGTGATGATAATAAATATCTATTTCTACTGCTTATTATATCCTTATCATATGGTATCACTAGTCCCACATTATGTATTATATATTATTATCGTGCTTATATTACTATTGTATATATTACTGCCTCCTTCATTTTACCACTCTATTGTATATATTACTGCCTCCTTCATTTTACCACTCACTAGGTCGCTTTCTGACGACCCTGGGTTTGTGTGCCCAGATTGGAGATCCGAGTTACCGTATTATCAGATAGTGCCCTGGATTCACATAGGAGACTCTTCATCGAGACCATTCATAGGTATCTTTATATTTGTTTCTGTTAGCTCATTTATCCCTATTTTCCTATCTGTTATGATCGCTAATCTCTTCCTGCAGGTATTCTTGTACTTACTTTATGCTGGAACTCATGTATCTATGGAGATTATTTACTGTACTAAGGCTTAGCGTACGTACGTGAGGATTTTTCGCCCTGCGTATGTACGTCGCCATAACGTCCCCGTACCTGCGGGATCGGGGCGTTACATAGTGGTATTAGAGCTTAGGTTCACACCTGGTGTGGGTAACCACCTGGGTTAATGCTTGCCCTCTTACCAACAGTACAGTCAGGTTCAGATTCACTGATCTGTATTTGAATTTGGGGTTCCAGCAACAAGTACAAGAATACCATGACCTTGCCAGTTCATTTCTTGACTCTGTTTTATTCCTTCCTTCCTTTCAGTTGTCAACCAGAGCATCCGATTTCCTTCTCACTTTCCTTGCATCGTTTTGCTTCCCATCCGTTAGGATTAGTTCACTACCATACTTCTCGATCTCGAGTTCCTTATAAATAGCAAAGTGCGCAGCGCAAGTGTCGTGGACCCATAACCTTTAAGCTTTGGGTTTGGAAATATTGTTCTCACACTTAAATGGAAATTGTGAGGACGCAATTTTTGTAAGGTGGGGAGAAATGTAACCCCCTGATCCCTGGTGTACGTATCACCGTATCAGTACCCGATACGACGTATAAAATTGATTTGACCTCCATGGTATTCCAATTGAGCTGATTTCAGTTTCAAAAATATTTTCTAATATTTAAGATTTTTCAGGATTTTCTGGAAATTTTCTGGATTATTTTGGACCATCTCCGTAGTCGGTGTCGACCGATGCCGATAACCGGCTTTACGATTTTTATTTTACAAATGGAGTAGAATTTTGAGAATCGGCTTTCACCGTATGTCTTAGAATCACATAAGCTACGTTTGGGTATTTTTAGAGATTTTCTGAATTTATCGAAAATCCGGCCAAACCAGTGTCGCCCGGTACCGGCGACACCTTCCAGGATTTTTAATTGGCAAACCGGATAGAATTTCCGCAAACCGTTTTTATATTACATCTCAGGATAATATTCTCTATTTTTTGTAATTTTTGGAGATCATCGGAGCTAGTCAATTTTTGACCATATTCAAATATTATTAAATTGTTATTTTAAAATTCTTTTCTTTTTCTTTTCTTTTCCTTTCTCTTCTCTTCTCTGGTTTATTCCAGCGAAGTCCCCCCACCGACTTACCCATCTCCCACCGCCATTCCCTCTCTCTAAATCTCTCACTCTCTCTCTTTCTCCTCACTCTCTTTCTCTCTCTCTGTCTCTCTTACGCTTTCTATCTCTCCAAACCCTCTCTCTCCCTAACCCCTCTCTCTCTGGGCGACCAAAAAGGGGGGCAACCTGCAACCAGGCCAGGCCGCGCCCCAGCCCGGCCGGCGCCTCCCCTCCGGCCGGCGCGCCTCCCCAGGCCGCGACTCCAAGGCCAAGCCACCTCCTTTCTTTCTCTTCTTTTTCTTCTTCCTTTCTTCTTCTTCTTTTTCCTTTTTCTTTCTTCTTTTTCTTTTCCTTCTTCTTCCCCTGTGCTGCTGCTTCCCTCTCTCTCTCACTCACCTGAGCCGCCGCGGCGGCCGGGACCGCCGCCGGCAGGCCGGCCGGCTGTGCAGGAAGCACAGCAGCAGCAAAATGCTGCTGTTGCTTTGTTTTGTTGGGTTTGGGTTTTTCCCCAAACCCATTAACCCCATAGACACCCACTACCTACTACCCATTACACCCGTTAACCCAATAACCCGATCACCATTAATTTAAGTTAAACGGGTTTGGGTGTGGATCTGGACCCGACCCGTTATGAGCCAAACCCACATCCGAAACCCAATAAAGGTATATTTGCAGAAAACCCCCTGTACATTTCAGTATTTGCATTTAATATTTTATTTACATATTAACCCTATTTGTTATGATTTAGTATTCGGGCGATATCGGGAGCATCCGGACTCCGATTGGGACGATTCTGGATCCGTTGCGATCGTGGGAAAGAGAGCTACCTTCCTATGGCTAGTTTGTAAGTGTTTTTATTTTATAAAGTATCTTTTATCATGTTTAGGGATATGAATTGATTGCTTTCTGTGACAAATCATGATTATGGATAAAATACGATAACTATTAATTATTAACTTGTAATGATTAGACATGCATTGTAATATGAATAACCTAGAATATTGTTAGGTATTTCCTGATTTAGAATGCAGATAAGGAGGTAATTATAATACCAATAAATACTGGCAGAGACAACTCGGACACGGTCATCATACCTGCACAGCCACTGACACTCGGACCACTAGTTCACCATATGTTTGGACACTTTATTTCATGTTCATGTCTTGTATCACAGTTAGATAATTATCGTCACATAGATACTGAGCCACGGTATCAGATCACACTACACTGTCACGAGATATGACTGCAGGACACCGGTATTGCATGCACCGGGATCATCATTACACGGACACTGGACATGGTATTATATGATACACTGATCACTGTTATTACATGTACTATCACAGAGATATTACACGGATTATTGCTACACATAGATGTTTCATTAGTACACAGGTATACCAATGCACGGACTACCGCATGTCATATTCTTGGTTGTTATCATCGTTATATGGATTCTCGGCATATCACTGTTACACATGCATGTATGGTTTCTTTATTCTTGTCATATGGATTCCCGTTCATACTACATGTCTTATTGTTCCATGGTACCGTAGTCATGTTATATGATTGTTTCCTGTTACTGATATGGATATTTCAGATACTGGACATGAGAGCTGTTGATATGCGATGTGCGGAATCTCACATCTATTGTTCCCGTTATATTGTTCCCGTATTATCTTGTTCCCGTTTCCCGTTATAGTGTTCCTGTTATATTGTTCCCGTTTCTCGTTATATTATTCTATGCTATCAACAGAGCTCTGGTCCAGTTATCATGTTACCCGTATCATGTACAGTAGTTGTTCTTGTTACATTGTATACTTGACATATCAGATCATAAAGTTAACTGGGGTATGGGGGAGACTCGACGGTTGATTAGATCTTATCGGGTGATGTACTGGATCCATATTGTTCTCCCACTGTAGGGGACGGTAGTGCTACCTACCAATTGCTCCATGAGCTCTTGTTACTTGATTCATGCTCCCCTCTTAGCGGAGGGTCCTAGTCTCAGCAGCCAGGGGTTTGTTTAAGGCCGTGATCCCGGGTATGCACGGGATACACCTACCCGATAAGAACTCCTCGACCATGAGTTTCCAAGTAACATAATAAAACAGTATACACAATAGTGACGTCGGGAACACTTGTTATTTGGTTACTCTCTCGTTTGGATAACGGTACCCGTAGGCCATGTCCGGATGGGTTCGACTGGAGTGCGGGCTCCAGTATGAACTGCCAGTGGTATGGGACACTGGAAGAGATTGACTAAAATACCAGGTGGTACTGATTGTTATTATTGTATAAATCACATGACATGCTCTACTCATGTATATTATTGTCCCTTCGTAATTGTTACTATTGCTGCTATGTTCATATCATGTTACATTTTCTGATATTCGTTACATTCCATGTGGTACCATGCGATTCATGTACATGTATACTATGCATTGCATATGGTCTGTTTCCTGTATTCCTTACAGACATCATGACTTTATATGCACGACACTTTATGATGGTTATATTGCATATGCTCACCTGCATGTTCATATTGCATATGCCCACCTGCCTGTTCCTATTGCATATACCCACCTGCATGTTCACTTATATCATGTCCCCACTAGACAACATCATTTATAAACTGGATACAACTATAGACATGACCCGATGATAACCGGCAAGGTAGTGATGATAATAAATATCTATTTCTACTGCTTATTATATCCTTATCATATGGTATCACTAGTCCCACATTATGTATTATATATTATTATCGTGCTTGTATTACTATTGTATATATTATTTCCTCCTTCATTTTACCACTCTTTTGTATATATTACTGTCTCCTTCATTTTACCACTCACTAGGTCGCTTTCTGATGACCCTAGGTTTGTGTGCCCACATTGGAGATCCGAGTTACCGTATTATCAGATAGTGCCCTGGATTCACATAGGAGACTCATCATCGAGTCCATTCATAGGTATCTTTATATTTGTTTCTGTTAGCTCATTTATCCCTATTTTCCTATCTATTATGATCGCTAATCTCTTCCTGCAGGTATTCTTGTGCTTTTTTATGCTGGAACTCATGTATCTATGGAGATTATTTACTGTACTGAGGCTTAGCGTACGTATGTGAAGGTTTTCCGCCCTGCGTATGTACGTCGCCATAACGTCCCCGTCCCTGCGGGATCGGGGCGTTACAGGAGAAAAAGGAAAGGATTAAATGAAAGAAAGAAAGAAAGAAAGAAGAAGAAAGAAAGAAAGAAGGATGAAGGGGAGGGGAGGGGGGAGGCGGCCGCCGGCCGGCCCACCGCTAGCGGCCTGGTGGTGGCGGGGGGCGCTGGGGCCTAGGGCCCAGGGGAGGGAGGTGGTGGAGTTTTGGTGTTGTTGTTAAAGGATGTGGTGCGTGGTGGTTGATGGTGGTGGTTGTGGTGGTGTTGGAGGTGGTGGGAAGTTGGAGGAGGAGGAGGAGGTGATGATTGAGGGGTTGGAGTGGAGGAGGAGGTGGTTTGGTGGTGAATTTTGAAGAAGAAGAGGAAGTGGTGGGAATGGGTTTGGTTGAGATTGAAGGTGGAGGAGTGGTGGTTGAATGAAAAGGATGTGATGGAGTGGAGAGGGGGTATGAGGGAGATGGCGCAGCGGCTAGGGAGGGCGGCGGGGGTGAAGGTGGAAGCGGCGGTGGTGATGAGGGAAGTGAGTTTTGGTTGAAAGAGTTGAAGTTGAAATGGAAATGGAAAGGAGAAGGAAGAAGAAGGGTTGAATTTAATGGGAGGAGAAGTAGGGGGATGATGGAAGGGGATGGGGGATGGGCTGCTGCGGCTACTGTAGGCGGCGTTGCAGAAAAAAGGGGAGCATGGGGAAGATAAGGGAAAGAAAAGAAAAGAAAGAAAAAGAAAGAACATAAAGAAAAAGGAAAAGGAAAAAAATAAGGAAAAATAAAAAAATAGTAAAAATTTTTATTATTAAATAATTAATTTATTAGAATATCTGAGAGTATAAAGTAGGGGAGTAGAGAAGGAAAAATAAGAAAAGAAAAGGTCGGTAAAGAATATTATTATTTAAATAGGGCAAAAAATTTGACAGTTTCAAATATTCCAAAAAAAATTTAAAATAGAAAATATTATTTTAAGATGCGCGATGAAATCGGATTCGAGAAATTCGATCTAGTTTTCAAATTAAAAATCCTGAAATCTTCCGGCCGACACCAGAATCGGTGAAATTTTGATAAATTTAAAAAAATTCTAAAAAATATATTTAGATAGAAAATAAAATTTTAATAAGTAATATGAAAGCTGTTTCTAAAAATTCAGTTCTATTTGAAAACTAAAAATTCGGGAATCAGTCAGCGATGCCAACCAACACCGATTTTGGAGATTTTGCAAAATAATTCTGAAAATTTTCAGAAAATCATGAAAAATCTAAAATATTAGAAAACATTATTTGAAACTGAAATCGATCAAATTGGACTAATAGAAAGGTTAAATTTGGTGGTATACCAGTATCGGGTTCCTGGTCCAAGTCAGGGCTGACTCTACCTCTGAGAATCCAGATCTGATACCACATAACATAGGAAATCACAACTTAAATATAAATAATTGATACAAAATGGTCAAAAAATTCAGGATACGCATCTGGGTATGTATCCCGGGAACGGGGTGCTATCTAGAGCTTATATGGTTTAAAGAAACTTACTTCTATGTGTTTTGGTTTATCATGAATATGATTTTTAAGGATATTTCAAGTATACATCCTATGTTTTCATGAATAGATTTCATCAAAAGAAGTTTTCATAGTTTATATGTATATTGAATTTCATCCATGTACATTGATGGTTCATATATACTTAATAACTTATTTTGATGTATCTAGTTCATGTGTTTAAGTTTTTTTTTTAATCAAAACATATTTTGGCATTTATTGTCAAAAATAAGTATATATTATTTACTATGTGTATTGGATTCTATCCATACACACTATGCTTCAGTTTTAGAGAAATCGGATTTTCAACTCAAAGTTTGATATTTGAAAAAATACAGTTTTGGTTTAAGCTTTAATTTCTTTAACTAAAAAATAGTCCACATGTTTGTAATATGTATTGCTTTTTAATTACACATATTTGTACTTCAAAGTATTTACATAAACTTATTTTTGTGGAATTTATTGGAATTTAATTGAATTTTTATAGATTTAACAAGTTAGAGTTTAAATCCTAAAAATTTGGGTTTGGGCTGCTTGCGGTCGACCGACCGATCGATCGAAGGCTGTCTCGGTCGACCGGGAGGTCTCGGTCGACCGGGCATCTCGATCGACCGGGCGGTCTCTGTCGACCGGGCATCTCGGTTGACTGGACTGTCGACCAATGTGCACAGATACGTGCACAAGCCCAGAGCCTTAGCTCGATCGACTGACTGGTCGACCGTAGCAAGGATCGGTCGAGTGACTGGCTTAACCCAACTTTCTATTGGGGAACAGTTGACCGAGTGGTCGACCGACAAAAAGTTAATACTCTCTGTGCCTTGGGGGTGGTCGACCAGGCGGTCGACCGATAACCCTAACTGTCACAAATCTGACTGTTGGCCGGTCATCCGGACTGTCGACCTACAGGCCAGTTTGGCCTGGTTCTGAACACCATCGGCTAGTTTTTTTCTAGCTCTATAAATTGGATTGTTTTGACCAGTTTTGGCAAGATATTTAAGAGCCAATTTTTCCTACTTCAGCTAAGTTTCAGCATGTTTTTTAAACAAGTGTTAGAGCTTTAAATTCTCTATCTTTATTTAGTTTCAAAGTTTTGAAAAATTAAAGGAAAATGTTTTGGGAAATCTAGTTTCTAGTTTTCATTTCTATATCTTTCAAGAATTTTTCCCAAAGTGTTTTATTTGTGTTGCTTTTCCAAAACCTTTGTGCACTCATATACTTAAACTTTTCATTATAAATCTATCTTCTAGGATCTTGTATTGTGAGAGGTGTTTTGTTTGTGGTCTTTTGAGATCACTAAGTTCTTGTTTGTGATCATTGGATCACCAAGTTATATTTTTTTTCTTTGCTTTGTACTTTGCTTTGTACATACCCTCTTGTGTAGAGGTATGAGAGAGTTGGAGTTGTATACTCCTTATTTATATTGTTGTAATTCTTTGGTGGAGGTCTCTTTGTGGAAGGTCCTTGGTGGACATAGTGAAAATCTTTCTGTGTGAAGGCGGGGATGTAGAGCAGTGGCTCGAATCTCGAAATATTTTCTTGTGTTTACATTTGATCTCTCTATTTCTCAACTCTCTACTCTCTTTATATTTTGAATTATTGCTCATATTCATACATGCTAGATATTGTTTGTGTGCTCACACTAGTATTAAACCAAGAGAATTATTAAACCACCTTAACTTATAATTTAGAGGAATCATAAGAAGAAGTTCCAGAACCCTTCACAGGGAATTCAGACTCACTCTTAGTTATACATTATGTGTTAGTGTAAAAGTTATAATTTCGCATTATTTGTCATATAAATTAGCACTACACCCATTCACCCCCTTTTAAGTGTATTTTCAATTGGTGTCAGAGCTAGAACTCTTGATATTCGGTTTAACCGCCTAAGTGTGTGATCCTTATTTGCTAATATAATTTTTTGTTTTGCACACATCCTTTGCACTCATGGATTATCTTACTCCGCCCATGTATAATGTCTCTAACATTAATATATGGAACTTTAAGATGAGTACTTACCTTAAAGCCCAAGAATTGCATGTTTAGCGTGCCACTACTAAGAAATCATATGTTGATAATGACAAGTATTTAGAGGCTAATGCCAAGTCATGGATGCACTTAAGCACACACTAAGCAAAGAATATTTATTTATTATTTTTCATTGTGATTGCACTTTTGTAGCGTGGAATACTTTGATCTCTCTCAAGGAACAAACTTCAAACAATTAGGAGAGAGAATCCATCGTAGATGAGTCCGATGAAGTGTGCTATATGATCCAAGGGAAATGCTCCCTTGAGGTAACTTCGGACACTCATCTTGATGATTGTGCTAGTTCTTCCAAATATGATAATGTTATGAATGCACATACTTTAAATGAAGAGCTTTCAACTTTTATGAAAACTTGCTTTTGAAATATAAAATTTTGAAAAAAAAAGTTTTGATTTAAAGAAGGAAAATGAGACTTTGTTGTCAAAACTTGATTTGGTTTTGAAAGATAAGGTTCGGATTTCAAGTGAAAGAAATTCCTTGAAAACCCAACTTAATCTTATTTAAATGATAATGAGTTTTTGAAAAACAAAAATGATTTGGATGATACTTTAAAGAAAAATGAGATTTTATCTTCAAGACTTGAATTTGTTTTAAAAGAGAACTATTTTTTGAAAAATAAAATTGCTTTGATCTCAAAAGAATTAGATTTTATTTCAAAAGAAAAAGTTTCTTTGAAAAATGATTTTGATTCTCATGTTTGTCATGATTCTATTGTTTTACCTCCGAGTGATAAGAATTTTATTTCTCTTGCATACTCTACTTCTTCTAATATTGAGAATTATATTCATATTTTGAAGAAGAGTGTTGATTGTTTGGGCTCCACTTTGAACCAATATACCAAGGATCACAAGAGAATACATGTTTCGTAAGAAACATGCTCCACATATGCATGCACACAGTTCACTGTATACACATATTTCTCATGTTCACACACATGACACCATGTATGTTAGAGTGTATACTTGTACATATTATGGTCGTAAGGGCCACCTTGTAAATTTTGCTATGAAAGAATACATGCTTTAAATTTTGCAAGTCAAAATGTTTGGGTTAGGAGAGGTACTACTCTCTATGAATCCAAGAAAGTTTGGGTACCAAAATCCATACATATTTCATTTGATGTAGGTGTGGGCTCTCACAAGACGTGAGAGTATTGGTGTCTTGGTGGTGAATGTGTTTGAGCTCAAATGAACACAATATTGGATGCATCGTTATTAAGGAAGTTTTGGTGAGAGGAACATCATATTTGGAGACATAAAGACTAATTTGTCAGTTTGGTGACTATCTCTATTCTTCATGTTTTGTTTATGTTTATATACTTTCATATTTTTAGATTGATGATTTTTAGCACATCTTGATTTTCATGCTCATTAGGATTAAATGCAATGATTATTAGACTTGTGATATACATATATAGTTTTTGAGATAACCTCATGCTTATATGGATTCATATCCTTTGTGTTCTCACTATATTTGCTATTGTGTATATCCTAGTATTAATAATACTTGCATTTTTACTAATGATCATATTTGTTTATTTACCATGTTTTGATGTTTTGGATGCATATCATGCTTTGATTACTTGGTTAGATGTAATCTTTATTAAAACTTGTGTTATACTTATACAATTAGTGAGCTACACTTAATTTTTATGTTTAGATACTTTATTGTTAATGTGTACTCATTACATGTACTTGTATAACTTAGTTTTGATGATTCTTACATCTACACTTGAACTCTTCTATCTGTTTTTACATCACACATGTACACATTTTCATGAAAATGTTCTTAGCTTCATGTATGAGTAAATTTTGTTAAAACTTTATGATATGCATGTTGTATCGTTGAGTCACTTGCATTACATGCCTTGTACTCTTTGTGGACTCAATTCATATTTGGATAAATATGTATGCTTTAATTTTGACAAAACATACATATACCTTGACGTTTATATTTCTTGAATAGTTTTAATGAAAATAGTTTTTTTTTATGATTTATGGTTTCATATTTATGAAAAAGAAATTTCATATGTTTTGATGAGATTGAGCTTCTATCTCCATGATTATGTTTCTTATATGATTCTTGTACAATCGATATATCTTTTGTTTACTCATGATTTTAATTCATGAGCCTATATATGCTTCATAGATTTTTGAGTGTCAATTATTGTGTATTTAGTATATTTTTATAATATATTGTTTTATTCTTTACTTGAAGGATTTCGAACTGATTTTCAAAATTACTTTTAACTAGTTCTTTATTCTTCAATTGGTAGAGTTTCAACTTATACTATATTATTTTCGAAACATTGTTTCTAAAAACTTTTACCCTTCAAGGGCGGTTGATTGGGGTACCATGCTTTGTATGCTCTCTAATGACTATCTTTTTAAACATGTGCATGATAGGGTGTATGTTATGAGTTGTACATGATTCTCAAAATGTTTCATTTTTGTATGCTCATGTTTTCTTATATATGTATGCACTATATTTCAATTGCTCTGATCAAACATACATATATATGATTTCTTGTGCTAGATTAAAAATATTTATACATATATGTTTTATAGTACAAATTATTTTATGCTAGCGTGATTTAGTTCAAAAATGTTAATTGGTATCTTTTACAAGTTTATACATTATTTTTGTTGGTATTTCAAAAAGGGGGAGAAAAATTCTTGATTTTATTTTCAATTGGTATCTTACTCACTCTTTTTGAGAAAAATATTTTATTTTAGAAAATACTTATATTTTTCATATTGGTATCAATTATTTGCAATTGGTATCTATATTGCAAAATGGGTAGAATTTAAAAAAATTAATTTCATGGATTATTTAATTTCAATTGTTATATGTTATCAATTGGTATTTTGCCCTTTTGTTGATGATTGACAACAAGGGGGAGAATGATTTAATTTATGTATGCATGTTTATTTGTATTTATACTAGATTTCTTATTGAATATATTCATTCTATTGGTATCTGGTTGGTATCTAAGCTTTATTGAATATCTATATGTTTATATTTGTTTTATGATATGCATAAGTTAAGGGGGAGCTTCTATGAAGCTTATCTTCAATCCACTCATATATAACTCCATGAGTTTTGTCATTATCAAAAGGGGGAGATTGTTGGCCCAAAGGCCCATCACTCTAGTTTTGACGATGATTAACTCATGTAGTATAGTCCTAATGATCTTGTGTTTATTAAGTTTCAAATATAGGTCAAGATCATTATTGGTGTTTAACTTCAACAAAGAATTCGAAGTCAAGATTCGAACCTATCGCGTGTTGATTGAAGAGCTCTCGCTTCAAGTTTGCATCAAGTAGTAAGATAGAGTCGTCGTTCTTTGGATCGTATTTGGATCGAGTCGTCTTGGAGAAGAAGGTCTACGAGAAGACTTGTATCTAGGTTTCTCTGTGTTTATATAGATGTTTGTTTAGATCTTGTGTAAGGATAGAATAGTTTTGAATTGCTCAAGTTCACAGATACAAGTTTATAGTTTATGGTTTTCAGTTTAACCATTTTTAGTTTTAAAAAGTTTACGTTTACGTGGTTTATATCTACATAGATAAGTTTCATGCTTTGTATATGTGTTGAATTCTATCTACACATATTTGAGCTTATATGGTTTATAGAAACTTACTTATATGTGTTTTGGTTTATCATGATTATGATTTTTAAGTTCCTATATTTCAAGTATACATCCTTTGTTTTCATGAATAGATTTCATCAAAAGAAATTTACATAGTTTATATGTATAGTGGATTTCATCCATATACATTGATGGTTCATATATGCTTAGATAACTTATTTTGATGTATCTAATTTATGTGTTTTGTTGATGCTTAAAAAAGACAGCCTCCTAAAAAAACAGTTCAGCAACCAGGCCAAACAGTGTTTAAACTTGCCTACATGTCCAAGACAAAGATAGGCGAAAAGACTTGCTGAAAACAATCGAGGAAGGTTGGGTTTAGCTTCGCTCAAAGCAAGCTTTGCTAGCTTCATATGAAGCTTCTTCGAACTAGTTTCGCATGAAGCTGTATGTAGCTTTACTTAGAGCTCTTTCAGGTCATTTGATGACCATTATCAAAGTCCCCATCTGGGACAAATCAACTTCGCACGAAGTTTGACTTAACTCCGCAGAGACAACATTAATAATAAGTTATTCCTATTCTTCTTTTCAATCTCTTTTCTTTAATATTTACTTGCCTTTTCTTTTATCCAATCTTCTTTATCATACTTTCTTTAATCTTCATCATGCATAGATAATTTACTCCACGGCTTGCTAATCTCTACTACTACTTCTAATTCTATGTTAGAATAACTGATTGAATTATATATATGCATAACCCTAGGATTAGTAAAAGTTCTTGGAGACACATGATGGTAGCTATTTAAATCTATATGTGTTAATACTTCTCAATGATTTTTCTTATCCTATGCTTAGATAGCTTTGATAGTTTAATATTGAATTATTATTACTCTTCTTATTTTATGCTTGGAAGGCATTGATAGTTTAATGTTAGGTCTTGATTAGTAATTATTTCAAATAGGGTTTAGTTATTTTCTTATGTATCTTGCATGAATTGAATGCAATTTTTAGTTATAATTTTTATAATCCAAAGTGAAGTATGTTCTAGTATAGGTTAGTAAGTTAGTGGTGGTAGATGATTAGTAAGCCTTTTTTTATTTAATTATGTTAAAAACTCTAATTCCTAAATCAAATCCAATCTATATCTTTCTACCTCTAACACTTAATATAGAACTCTTTTCCTTTTTAAAGAAGAACTTTTTAACCAAAATAGTCTTTAAAAAGATACCGAAATACTTTTATCGCATCTCTCCCTGAGATTGACCCGCATAGCTCTTGCTACTGCGATTAAATTGCAGGAATTCAATTCATCACACATTAGATAAACACTTCCTTAAACTTTGTTTTTACTCAATCATATATGGAGTTTTGGAAAAACATGATTTTCTATTTTAAAGTTTGATTTTTAGAAAATACGCTTTTGGTTTCAAGTTTAAATTTCTATCTCTCAAAAATAAGTTCACATATTTGTAACATGTGAAGATTTTTGATCACACGTATTTTTGTACTTCAATGTATTTATGTGAACTTATTTTTTGTGGAATTTATTATGATTTATTGAAATTTAATTGGACTTAAAAGAATGTTTAAAATAGTTTCAAAATAAGTTTTTAGGCTATTACCAAGTTCATTTGCTCTGTCGGTCGACCGCACGGTCGGCCAATGTGCACATACGTGCAGAAGCCTCAGAGAGCTGATCATGGTCGACTGTCCGGTTGACTGAAGAAGAGATCGGTCGACAGAAGAAGAGATTGATCGAGCGAATGGTCAACTAACTAATATCTGCAGAGCTCTTTGGATTTCTCGGTTGACCGCCTGGTTGACCAAAAACCCTAAAATGGTCAAAAATCTGACCGTTGGCAGTCGACCACCCGGTCAATCGACTGGCCATTTCTGGCAGAAATTAACCCAAACGGCTAGTTTTTCCCATGTCTTATATATAGGGGTTTGGGCTAGTTTTTTCTCTTAGATTTTTGAAGAGCTTAATGCTAGTTTTCTTGTGCTTTCTTGCCCATATTCATAATACTTTTCAACAAGTTTTGTGCTTCAAATCTATATCTTTTCAATTGTTTCAAAGTTTTAGAAAATCAAAGAAAATATTTGGGAAATACAAGTTTTTGTTCATCAGGTTTCTACATCTTTATAGAAGTTTTCCTAATTGTTTTCTAAAAAGCTTCATTTCCAAAATTTTATTTTCTCACAATTTTGAGCTCTCATTGCAAAATCTATTCTATAGGATTCTAAGAGTGTGAGATTTGGTTTGTGGTTTTTGTGATCACTAAGAGTTTTAAACCTCTTTTTTTGCTTTGTGTTTTGGATTTGTACCCTCCCTCTTATGTAAAGGTGTATTTAGCTTTGTTCCATCCTCTTGTGTAGGAGATTATATCCTTTGTGGAGTCGTTTAGTAAAAGAGTTGAAAATCCTTCTAGGTGAAGGCGGACGTAGAGAAAGTGATTTGAACCTCGAAACATATCCTTGTGTTTGTGTTTGCTATCTCTTATCTCAACTATACTCTTATTTATATCTTGCATTGCTCTTGTTGTTCATCTATATATGCTTATATTGTGCTCACATGTGTTTTGATCCAAGAGAGCTATTGAAACACCTTAACTCTTATAAAAGAGGACTCTTGAGGAGAAGTTCTAAAGCCCCTCACCATGAATTCGACTTCACTCTTCAGTTATCTGTTATGTATTAGTTTCATTAGTGTAAAAGTTTTAAATTTCACATTTTGATTAACATTATACTGATTCACCCCCCTCTTGGTGTACTTTCAACTAGCCTAGCCTTCTTTCTAATTATATTACCCAACTCATCCAACTTATTCTTAAAGACCCATTTAGTACTAATGGTTGGTCTATCATAGGGCCTAGAAATAAAATGAATTTGATTACGCTCAAATTGATTGAGCTTCTCTTGGTTGCAAATAACCAATATGAGTCGCCCTCGGCCTCGAGAATATTTTTGTGTTCAATGTGCGAAATGAAAGCAAAATGACCATAAAAATCATGAATTTTGGATCTAGTAGTTACTCCCTTTGATACATCACCTAAGATGAGATCTTTAGAATAACTTGTAGCATATCTCCAATCCTTCATAAGTGGTTGAGTTAGATCCACTTCAACTTCTTGAACTTCACTACTTGCATCATTTTTGGCTTTTCTTTTTCTTGCACCAGTGAGTCTTTCATAGACATCTTCTCCATGTCTTTACCTATGGAATCAATCGACAATCTACAACATTCTTCAAAAGAGAGTTAGATTTCTCAAACTTCACATGCATAGATTTCTCAAAGTTGACATATTGAAGACTCTGTAAACTTTACTAGTATTAGAATAACAAACAAAATAGCTTCATAAGATTTTGGATCAAACTTTCTTAAACTATCTTTAGTATTCAAAACAAAACATTTACATTTAAAAACTTTAAAATATGAAACATTTGATTTTCTTGAAGAATAAATCTCAAAAAGAATTTTACTTGATTTTTTGCAAAAATAAACTCTATTTGATATGTAACCTGATGTGTTTACAATCTCGGCCAATAAATATTGAGCGAGTTTGTATTCACTAATCATAATCTTAACCATCTCTTGGAGAGTACGATTCTTCCTTTTGATAACTCCATTTTGTTGTGGAGTTCTAGGACATGAAAGCTCGTGTTTAATTTCATTTCTTCATAATAAGTAATAAAAGATTCGTTGATAAACTTACCACCTCCATCACTTTTAATGTGTTAATTAGGAAAATCCTTTTCTTTTCAACTCTTTTTGAAATACATGAAATTGCGAGAAAGCTTCATTTTTGTGTTACAAAAAGAAAACCCAAGTAAATCTTGAAAAATTATCAACATGGACAAAAACAAAACAATTTTCACTTAGACTTTAGTCGGACCAAGCAAATCCATGTGTATTAATTCTAACGGTCGTGATGTTATGATATCCTTAATGAATTTAAAATAGGACTTGGTTTGTTTTCCAAGTTGGCACGCATAACAAATGTAGTCCTTTTCAAATTTCAAATTAGAGATACCTTTCACTGCTTCCTTAGAGTTCATACGGGATATATTGTCAAAAGAAACATAACCTAATCGTCTATGACATAACTAAGAATCTTTACTGATAACAGTTAAACAAGTAAAATTACATTTAAAACTTAACATATCAATAATATAAACATTGTTTTCATGAAATCAGAACACACAAGAGATTTAATTTTCTTATCCACTACATCACAAGTAGAATCATCTAAAATAACCCTTAAGCCTTATCACATAATTAACTAATACTTAATAGATTATGTTTTAAGCCATCTACTAAAATAACATTCTCAATTAAAGGAGATGAGCAAATCTTGATATTACTTATACCAATGATTTTATCCTTAGAGTCATCTCCGAAGGTGACATGCCTTCATTTGACCTTAATAGGTGATTATAATATTTCATATTTGCATTTTTTGCACATTTGATCTTTGCTTATTCTTAATTAAACTTTGTTATTTAACCTACTGTTTTTATATTGTGTGTAGTTATTTAAATAGGAAGATAAAGATGAAGGAAGCTTAAATTATCCTATCTAAATTTAAATTTCAATTTAAATCAATTTGAAATCAAGAAAAAGACAAGGATTCAGAGATTCCCAATCTTAAATTTTGATAAAAGAGAAAATCAACTGAAATTCAGGTTACTTAAGCTCCAAGTCAAAGATTAAGGGGGAGAATTTAAATTTAAACTCAGATTTAAAGATAACTTGATTCCTGAGTTATATAGAAAGGATATTCTTTTAAAATCTAGAGTTTAAATGAAGATTATGAGGATATATCTTCTGATGGATGGACAGCATGAAGCCATAGCCAAAAACACAACCCCATCCACCATGATTTGCTGTGGAAATCCCTGAAAAGCTGCGTTTTCGCGGTTTTCTTCTGGAGTCTTCTGTGGTGGTTGAGTGTATAAGTTCTACTAGTATACTACCTCTTATTTCTCCTATAAATTTAGAGTAGATTCAAAGGAGAAGCCCATCTCATAGATTAGAACTTAGGCTTTCTTTTAGTTTTCTCTATTTTCCGAATTTAGCTTTGTAATTCTAGGATTTTAGCAAGAGAGTTTTGTGAAGAAGAAGAGTTATTGTACTTGGATCGTGACAATTCAATAAACAAATTTTTATTTCTTTCATCTATCTTGTTCTTTATTTATTTACTTGCTTTTTAGTTTATGCACTTTCCAATTAATATGCTTTGTTTAAATTTCGTCATGAATAACTATATACAACTTTATGATTTTCTAATCTCCCCACCACTGCTTCTAATTCTATGATTGACTAAACTGATTTAATTCCATGCATGCTTAAAACTCTAAAATTAGGTAATCTTCTTGAAGACTTATGATGATAAAAGTTAAACTGATTATTGTTAATACTAGTTAATAGTTTTGCTTACTTTATGCTTAGATAGTTTTAATAGCTTAATGTTGGATTTAAATAATTTTCTTATTCTATGGTTGGAAAGTTTTGATAATTTAATGTTGAACTTTGGCTAGTGTGTTTCAATTAGGGATAAATTTTCATCTTATATATCTTACTTGAGGCAAAATTTCTAGGAACACTTTTCTGATTCAACATGAAGTTTAATCTTCATAAACTAGTAAGTTAGTGCTGGTAGATGATTAGTGAACTATGAACTTTTATTACAAATAAAACAAAATCAGTCTTTCTTTTCAAACAAAATTCTTTTTTCTATGAACATACTATGTTGAAATGCTTCCATCACATCTCTCCCTAAGGATCGACCCGTATAGCTATTACTACTACGGTTAAATTGCAAGAATTAAGAGACTATCACAAATCAGATAAACACTTCCTTAAACTCTGTTTTCCCGCAATCAATAGGGTTGCAATGTTGTTGATGTCCCATATCATATGCCATGAGCAACCACTATCAAGGTACCACCGCTCCCTATGTCTTGGGGCCTTGGGCTGTACCTACATTATTTAATAAAGAGGTTAATTTTAATACTCAAATATTTTTGGGTCCTAGGGTGTTAGTCTTTCGAACCCAAATATGATCATTTGCAATGTATAGTCTATCAAAACAAAATTTGGCTAAGTGACATTTTCAGTCACAATAGGTGCATGAGTACACCTTGATATATAAAAATGCATGATGTGTATGAGCATGATATCATGTTTAACATGATGAGCATGTGGTTGTGTTTGTATTTGAGTATGAAGATGAGTGTGAAATATGTGATTGTGGTTCCTTGAAGTTTACCTCTTTGGAAAAATAGCTTCTAATCTAACTTTATCAAACTCACATTTCTTTAAAATATTACTCAAAGTGTTTATCTTGTTTTTCATCAAAAAATCCCATTTTCACCAATATAAGAAAATTTAGTTTTACATGAAACTTTATAAGCATCAATTTTTTTTGAGTATTTTGAAGAGAAATAGATAAACTTTTTTCTTTAGAAAAAACAATCAATTGCTTTTGCAAAAGCTCATTCTCTTTCTTTATTTTCAAATACTTCTTTTTAAGAGAATCATAATTATTTGAAAGTTCTTCAAAAGTTTCTCCTAGTACATCCATGGATAAATCACAATGTCGAGAGAGTGTTCCGAAAATACCTTAGGTATGTTATCATTTGCCATGAAACACACATTAGTCATGTCCACATCTTTTGCGGATTCACTCTTCGAATCACATGTAGCTTTCAAGGTTTTTTTTTGTAGGGCTTCTTGGAGGTAGTGGGTTTGCTTTTCATTTTTGAGCATTCGGCAATAACATGACCCAGCTTTTTATAATTGTAGCAAACAATCTTTTTTTCCTCCTTCCCTTGTTATCTTCTTCTATTGTTAAACTTTACCTTATGGTACATCCTCCTCACATTCTTCACGAGGAGAGAAAGTTCTCCATCATCTTCTTCATCTTAATTGTTGTTAGAGATGATTGGAATAAATTTGAAGATAAGTATTTTCTTCTCTTGAGGTATCTTCTCTTCTCTTGCTTTTCTCTGCATTTTCATGGTCTTAAGGTTTCCTATAAGACCAATGAATTTCATCTCCTCCTTGTCTTTAAGCTCCTTCAAGGTAGTGGACTTCACTTCTCAAGAAGGTGGAAGAGCTCGAATGACCTTCCTCACATTTTGGTCATTATCAATATCGTCACCTAAAGAAGAAAGACCATTTGTAATTTTAGTCAATTTTATAACCATATCATCAATGGATTCATTTTTATTCAAGCAAAAGTTCTCATATTGAGAATGTAAAAGATCTATTTTAGCTCTTTTGACTTGTGATATTCCCTCATGAGTAACTACTAAATGTGTCCAAATTAAATATGTGATTTTACAATGAATTACTCTAGGATATCATCAATCAAAGCTTGTAAAAGTGCATAGTGTGCTTTGGTATTAGCATCAAATTCCTTAACGGTAATGTCAGACCAAGTGTCCTCATCATCGTCGAGAAAAATAAATGGTTTGGTCATTGCCTTTACAACCCGGCTACTTAAAGATTGTAAGAATACGGTCATCTTAACCTTCCATATGAGAAAGTTAAGGCAATCAACTTGAGAGGGGTCTTAATACCTTCGGCCATGGATGCAAGTATGTGAAGCAAGTAAGATGAATAGCAAATGAGGATCTTTCTAAAGTGGTTAAACAAAAAACAAGAGTCCAAGCTCTAATACCAATTGAAAATCACCTAAAGAGGGTGAATAGGTGATATGCTAATCAAAATACGAAAATACAATAATTTACACTAATAACTATAAATAGTCAACTCAAAATAAGAAGTGAAGCTGAATTCCCAATAAAGGGCTCTAGAACTTCTCCTCTTAATTTCTCTTAGTTCAGGTGCATAATTGCCTTCTTACTTAGATGAGAAAAACTGACAAACTAAAAAGCAATAGAAATAGAGCAAGTAGTATAACACAAGCGCAAGATGGATATGAGCAATATAAAACAAGTATGGGCAATAATAGGGCAAGAAGCATGTAAGCAAGAGTAAGAGAAATAGTAATCGCAAACACAAAAAAATTATTTCAAGGTTCGAGCAACTTGCTCTACGTTTCCGCCTTCACTACGTAAAAGATTTCCATTATCCACCAAGAAACTCCACAAAGGACTCAACACAAGGTCTACACAAGACTCGAGGCTATAATCTACCCTTCAAGCCTCTACGTAAGAGGTGAGCACAAAACCAATGAAGTTAATAAGCTCTTGATGACCACAAAGATCACACACTCTCTCTTTACAACTTCTTATAGTTTGGAATAGAGAAATGAAACTTAAAAAGTTTGTGTGAGAGAAAATTCAGTTGAAAGAGTGAACTTGAGAGCTTAAAACTTGTAAAATTTGATTTGAAATGAAAGCACTTTGAAACTTGCAAACTTAAAAATTTTCAAAATAATTTTTTCTTGATTTTCTTGATGATTCTTGATATCAATCCTCTACAAAATGACTCATATATATATGCAATAGGTAAATATCGTTAGAGGGTAAAAAAATGGGCATTAGGTAGTGATTAGACACTAAAATAGTTAAAATACCCATTGGAAAAATTAGAAAACAAATCTAATAAAAAACTTATCGTTACTGTAACTCTGTAGCAGTCGCGGTCGATCGCCAACAGCTAAAATCTAGCAGTTGAGCCTATCGATCGACCGGCCGGTCAACCAAAACAAGAAACAGAGAGTAGTCAAAACTACGGTCGACCGAGCGGTCGATCAAAAAGCAAAATCAGAGAGCACCCTAGGGTTTGCGATTGACCAGTCAGTCGATCAGCCAATGTGCATAGACATGCCTATGTCTGTATGCACATTCGGTCGACCGCTATGCAGATAACACTACATACTAGGGAGGTCGACCGACCTAGCCTAAAAACACATTTTTTTGATATTTCAAACATTCTAACTTACTTTTAAAATTATATATAAATAAATAATTTTGACAAGAATAATATATGAAATACATGTATCTATATAGATATAAAAATTTTGATAAAAGATTTAAACATGTATCAATAAACTATATTTAAAAAAAGATTATTCAAGCAAAAACTGGTTAAAAGAAAATCTTTATGTGTGTGTAGATATTCTTGAGCATCAATCCAACACCCTAAAATTAAACATTCTAAATTCTTACAAGGGTTACTCTATCTCCAAGTCTTCTTCAAGTGGGCTTCTCCAAAAAATTCACGCTTTGATCTTCCAAGCTTGAGTCCCATGCTTGAATCAACTTGAACCCTTCAATACCTTTCTTTTAAGAAAGAATGAAACATATTCTATCTTTAGAATCCTGTAAACTAAAAAATGCTTAAACTTGATTAGTGCCTTATAACCACATGAATTTTGGAATCATCAAAACGCAAACGCTGATTGTACCCTTTACCAATACTATTCACCGGAGGGGTGAGGGGCATTATAGGCGGGGGAAAGGGGAGGCTGCCAGACTTGGCCGTGGAAGAAGACGGAGAAGTAGGAAGAAGATGAGGAAGGGGAGCATTTTGGACTTTTCCATGAAGATGAATATGTCTAATTAATAATGAATGAACAGTATTTTTTGAGTGCAATTATTTGGAACCAAGAAAATTGATAAGTAGAAACACCGACTAAGTAGAAACAATAAATTGATAAGTAGAATCCCAAACTTTTCTAAATATCCTTATTCTCTACACATCAAATTATATTTTTAAAAACTCATTATATCCCTCAAATTTGAAATCAATTCCCCTTCTTTTCTCCCTCTCTTCACCACAGATCTGTCCGAACGATAGCTCGAGGATCCTCGCCTTCTCCCTTCCTCGATAATTTTGGGTTGTTCGGTTCCTCTTCATCATGCTCCTATCTCATCGTCATCCTGCATCCATCTCGTTGTCGTCGCTTTCGTCTCGTCGACTGTGATCTAATCACCCACGTTCGTAAACTACTTTTTTTTTTCAAAATTTTGAGCTACTTAGCCAATATTGGCCGAATTATTTCTAAATGTAAGGCCAGATCTGGCCGGACAAATATTATTTGTGCTGCAGACTCTGGCCGAACAAATAATATATATGTTCAACCAGATATGGTTGAACGTTTAGAAATAGTTTAGCTAGTATTGGCCGAACAGAGCCTTAACAATGCATGTATCTTTGATCTTGTGCGTGTTATCTCTCTATCGACACAGACATGGATGAAGCAGGGCCGTCTAGAATCCATTCTACGACTTCAACAAGGCATCGTAGACGGGGTTCTTCTCATGCTCCCGAAGTAAAGGAGCAAGAAGAACATGTTGAGGATGTAAAACAGGAGTCCGTAGAACTGGAGTCCATAGAACCGGAGAGGAGTCTTTAGAGTTGATGGGGCCTTTTTTCGGGTGGTTCGGATGATATTTCAATTCTTAAGAGTTTCAAGATACACGTAGCGGCCGATATATGGAATGAAGAGGCAATCCATCTAATTGGTATGTTTTTTTTGCTTAAAATTTGTTGATGACGAATTGATTTTCTCTTTATTAAAATTTGTTATTATAGGAGAGAGATCCTCTGAAATGCCAATCATATTTATTAAAATTGAATGATTAGTGTTGGGACGGTGATTCACCTAATCAGGATTTTGATAATTATATTCGAGAATCAGGATAATGGAAATTGGGGGACATATCCTGCAGAAGTTTGAATCGTATTTTACTTTCTGCTTTTGTGGAATGGTGGATATATACCACCTGCACCACATAGTCCGCACCGATACAAAAGAGGGTATACTGCGGTGTCCTACCAATTGTACTTCTCATGGAGTGATAATTTTTGTGATAGGTTGTGTAGTCATATCTTGGCCAAATCAGAGAGAAGTGTGCGGGTGATGTACCCATAGGATGCTGTGGAGGGATATATAGAATGGTATTGATGGATATCTCATCTAATAATTTAAAATATGTCTATGAGATCCGCAGTTGCTGCTAGTCATGCACGTGATACGGAGGTTGATGCCAATGTTCTTTCGCAGGTAACATACGTATTTAAGTTTTCAATTTGTACTATTAGTTTTTTATTGTTTAATATGACATCTTTTAACAAATTGTGTAATTTAAATATAGCGGATTTCTTGTGCATTGCACATTGCTGCCCCTACCATTCAGATGGGGCCTACTAGGCCACATACCACATCAGGCCTTTACAATCTAGTGTACGATATAGTCCAAGTATTAGAAGGTAATGAGATAGGTCCATCTGATGCATTTGCCCCTCAGCCACAGGACAAAGCAGTCAAAACTCGGAGAAATAGGCCTCGATATCACTAGAAACATGATTTGAAACTATTTGTGTATGTTGAACTATATGTCACTATATGTTTGGAATATTTGTATTCGATCTACAAGATGTATGGAAACACATTTGATTAATTTGAATTGGAAACAAGTTGTTGCCCGTGCATTATTGATTTCATATTATCTAAGCACCAATTGAAGTTTTTTTCTTCTAACAATCTACCGACATATGAGATATTCTGCCAATGAGTGATTATGAACACCGCATGCAACTACAAGTATCCACCATGTCTCATAGGACAATCGCTTTCCTTTTAGTTGGAAAGGGCAATCACATTTCTTGGTACCAATAGTTCTATTTTGTTGTTGATCAGAAATAGTAGGAGCGGTACTGATATTTTCTTTTATCTTCGGACTATAAGTTTCACAATGCTCAAACTTGAGTATTATCCATCCTTTCACCCTATCTCTTGTGTCCGAACTCTTAATAATGATAAAAAATTCATGTTTTTTTTACCAACTTCTCAAGCCCAATCGAGCAATGCCTTTTGATTTTGAAAAATTCGTTAGCGATAAAATTCATAGTGTAATCAACAACCAGCTCAGAATTGTTATTGCTACCATAGGTAGATAGAGATCCCTGTTTACAATTTGAGACACTATTAGATCAATATTTATCGACAAAGAAATGTTCGGCCAATGCTAGACGAACATTTTAAGTTTGTTCGGTCAACATTGGATGAACAAAAATGATTTGTTCGGCCAATGTTAACCAAACAAACTTGAAATGTTTGACTAGTATTGATCGAACATTTCCGCTTCACACGGATGTCAAAGATGAACGACGTCGACAATGACAAGAACAAAATGTTTTTTTATAAAATTGAAAAAAAGGTAAAAACTCACCTCTTCAAGGATGTAACTCTCTCGTACGTAGCCACTTGCTTGTCCATTGATGATTGTAAATCAATTTTGAGTAGTTTTTTAGGGGGAATGAGTCATTTGTTTTTAGAGTTTATGAATTTGATTGTTGATGAGTTAAAGGTTGAAGAAGAAGCAGAGTTGTTTCCACTTACTAAATTAAATAGTTTGCTCACTAAAATTTGTGATAAATTTATAATACTTGAAAAATTGCCTTCAAATTTTAGTACTTTTAATTGAGGATAAAATTATCAATTAAAAATTTAATTTATTTTGTATTCTTACTTATCAATTCCTTGTTTTCAAATAACTGCACTTGTATTTCTTTTATTTTTGGGTGCCTTATGGAATTCTACGGGTGTTTTTATCCACACTCCCAATAGAGGCTAAATTTCGGGCACTGCACGGGCCAAATTAACCTGAAAATAAGTCTACACTGGTTGTTATTTCTGAATCTATTTTCCACTCCACATTAGTGCTGTCCTGTGCCTGCATCATCAAGCGAATGGGGCATGGCCTCCTCCTCCTCTCCCTCTCCCTCTCCCTCTCCTTCACCATTGAAGCTCCTTCTCCTCTTCACTACCATCCTCTCTGTCACCATCTTCTTCCTCCTCTTCCCCCCAAATCACCAATCCAAATCCAGCCCTTCTCGCCTCCTTCTCCAATCCCAATCCCAATCTCACTGCTCCTCCATCCTTTCCCTCGCCTCCGGCGGCGGCGGCGGAGGCATTCTCGACTACTCGTCCCTCCACCTGTGCCTCCTCTCTCTCCCCCATCGAGGAGGAGGAAAGTCTTTCCTCTCCCTCTCCCTTCTCGGCCTACTCCTCCTCCTCCACTTCTACGCCCTCGTCAAGACCGCCCGCGACCACTTCTCCCCCGTCGTCACTGCCCTCTCCGCCCACCTCCGCCTCTCCCCCTCCATGGCTGCCGTCACCCTCCTCGCCCTCGGCAACGGCGCCCCCGACACCTTCGCCTCTGTCGCCGCCCTCCGCCACGGCCAGCCCCGCACCGGCCTCGCTGCCATCCTCTCCGCCGGCGCGTTCGTCTCCGCCTTCGTCGTTGGATCCGTCGCCGTCCTCGCTGCCCCCTTCCCCCTCGATCCCGCCCCCTTCGTCAGGGACGTCTTCTTCTACCTGCTCGCTGCGTCGGGCCTCTTCTATGTGTATCTCAGCGCCGAAATCTTTCTGTGGCAGGCCATAGGGTTTATTGCCTTCTATATCTTCTTTGTGGGGCTCGTGTTTTGGATGGATCTGGGGGTTGGCAGTAGGACGATTAGTAGTAGGAGGAGAGATGAGGAAGAGGGGGAGGTCGAGATGGGATTTGTGGAGAAAGAAAAGGACATTGGAACTCTCAAGGTATCATCATCTTCATCATCACCGACGGGGGAAATTGGATACCGAGACGATGGAAAGGAAGCAGTCGAATCTCCGCGGAGCTTCTTTTGGTGCTTGGAAAGGTATGTTCTTTTTGCAAAGATTCAAAATTTATTGCATCTGATTTGTAGATAGATCTTCATGTCAGTGATGATTGCAAGACACACATTGTGAAAATCTACCATATGTGCACTTTCCATGTATCGGTTTTGTATTTGATCTCTTATTTGACTCCAAATTTTCATCACATCATAATCATGGTCACCATTGTCACCCATCTTTATCCTCGTCATTGTTTGGGCCTTCCTATCGAGCCTAAACTTAAATTAGTTAAGTCTCTGAGGATAGATTGTCCAAATTTATGAACCATCTATCAACTTTACAACCTTGGATTGAAATTCAGGCTACAAGGAAATATGGCCGAGAGAGGCCTTTAGGTGAAACCTAGAATGCAATTTGATGAACAAGAAATATCTTATGCTCCTACTACTTGAAGTCATTCAACTAAGAGCATTCCTAAATATTGTCTTGGATTAAGAAAGAATCTAGGCGGAGAAAGTACAAGGTAAAAATTAAACATCAAGGCTCAAAAAAAAAAAAAAGAAGAAGAAAAGAAAAGAAAAGAAAAAGAAAATCTCTAGTGCTTGAACTTGATCAAATCCAATGCTTGATTTTAATTTAACAACCCCAAAAGTTCTTAGATGTTGTTCAGTTCTAGTCTCTACGATTGACCATAGGACCCTGAGGCTTTTGTAATATATCCATGCTCTTCAGTTTAGTTGAGATCCTATGTGTTTTGGCATTTGGTTCTTATCTGTTACTCATGGCAATAAATTCAAAATTACTCTTTCTGGTATTCTTGTAATTATATTACTGTATCACATGTTTTCTTGATTCATTGGCTAAGATCTCAGGCCATGGGACCAAGAGTACATGTAGTTCTTGTTTGGCTACTTTTATTTTATTTTTTTCCGTTTAGGCGGGAGAGAGGATGTGGCCTCAAAATCAAATGCCCGAGCCTCATACCCTTCTTGTTTGAGTATTTAATGGGCTCCTAAGTGTTGGGATGTTGATTTTAAGTTTAAAAGACCAACAGATTATGGTTCAAAGATATTTTGAGCAGGATTTGTTTATTGCTTTTTGCCACATATTGTTACGACCATAGGCTTCCCCAGTAGGAACCCTGGGATGATTGTCATGTGGTCTATGCCTATATCTGCTGTAAATTACGCAGTTTGTTCTTAAAGGCTTTAACAATACGAAGGCATTGTATACATCCACAATGCAAGTAACATGAGGATATTGGCATTCGTCTCTGTTGGTTCTTTCATGCTAACAATATGAATACACGCACAACACCTAGTACACTAGTACTCATCCTTGATGTTTGTGATATGATACGGTGGGAGTATTAAGCATGTAATAGACATGGAATTTATAGTTCATCAATATTATTTCTGTTCACCGATGTGTGAATAAATGATGAATAAATTGCGAGTCATGAGAACGATGCTATTCGACATTTATGAGGACAGTTGCCCTATGGGAGTGCTCTAAACCACCGTAGCATTTGTAAATGAATCTAAATGTCAGATTATGACCTCTTCACATGCCATGGCCATTTTTCTAAATTTGTTTGGCATGTTTGACATAGTGCCTAAAATGTTAGGTTTGAGCTTTGATTTGTATGATGAAAGGAGATCATCGGTATAGGGTCAACTTTGACGTGTTGCCCAACATGGCATTTTGTAGAGGAACTGCAATAGTCATATTCTATTATTCATTCATTAATTAGTTTTTATTCTTATCACTAGCTTTTGTTTTATTATGTTCAAATCCCTTTTAAACTATTCATTCATTACATGCATGAATATTGGCATCTTCAACGTCTTCACATTTAGGTTACTATGTTTATTAGAGAGATGATATCTATAGTTAGGTTAAGTTAGAGCCTTGATGCCATGGTAAAATTGTTCCATTCTGACCTGGAGGTGATGGGTATGAAACATATTTTCAACAAGTCTGTTAAGTGCGTACAGATGACAATCCTTAGACCTCGCACTGCGGGAACATGACATGCTGAGTAGGTTTTATGTTTTTTTAATATTATTTATTTTATTTCTAAAAGTTTATATATGTGAGATATATAATTTTCCGTAGGTATGGTGTTGGCCATCTACTTCATGTCTTCCATGTTACTCATCATGTCCTTTTGACGCCTGGTTTAGAGGACAAAAAAGGAAAACGGTAAAAGAAAATCCATTTACTGGAATTTGACATTTAGATCCTTGGCCATGAGGAAGTTGCCATGTTACCCCAAATGTGGTCATTACTTTAACATCTCAATTTTCAGCTTCTTCTTGGGTGAGTTTGGTGGAAAAGACTCTATTGACGGAATCTCCGTTTCTAGTCTTGAACTGTTACCTGCTCTTCGATAAAAGAAAATCCATTTACTGTAAATTTGACATTTAGATCCTTGGCCTCGACGAAGTTGCCATGTTACCCCAAATGTGGCCATTACTTCAACATCACAATTTTCAGCTTCTCCTTTGGTGAGTTTTGTGGTAAAAGACTGTTGAGGGAATCTCCGTTTCTATTCTTGAACTGTTACCTGCTCTTCGAGTCAAATCAGTCAGGCTAGGCTTATTGTCCTAACTAATCTGATGTGATCAGGTTCAGTCAAGGCCTGTCCAGATCGAGATCCCATAAGGTCAAAACCTATCCCCCAACTAGCTTAGCAATGAGATTTAGTTCATTAGGCTCATCCTGATTTATACTTGAATTCTGATCCACACTGAGAAACGAATTAGGATTCAATTGGTCCTGATCTTGATTTTCTACCTAATGAGCCTTTTCCAGGTTTGTTGACCTAGAGATATTTTGGAGTCCAAATGGTTGTCATGGACCAAATGGAGGGGTATCCTGCCCAAACATGAATCAAGCAGAACTAAGGTGGAGTGAATATGGGTTAAAGGATTTGGAGTATCCTGAAAGGGGTGATCATTCTCATGATTTAGATTGTGTGACTTGTGAATGAGCTAATAGGGATCATGGTCAAAGTCTCGGTCTCGGCCGTCGACTCGGCCGGCACCGAGACGGATCGGTCTCGGCGACTCGGATCGGACTCGGACGATACGCGCAAAACGCTACATAGAACGCCAAAAAAATTATGAAAAAATCATGACAAATCATAAAAAAATGTAAACATCAAAATTCATGTATTACATATTCAAAACATATCACCTAACACTGAAAACATAACGTGCAAGCATAAATACAAGCGTCGTCGGTAGAAAAATATCAAAATACATACATAATATAGTAAATTGCACAAAATAATTCATAAGTACCTGCTAATATAGTCATTTCCACATTGAATTACGAGGAGGCACAAAATCATCATTATCATCCCCGCGATAAGTATAGAAAACAGGCATATAGTTTCCATAAGGATAATAATATGTTGTGGGTGAGATCCTGTAGGCTGAGATGATTGGCCAGAGGATCCACTATCAGAGTAATATGGCGGTAGGGGTTGTGCAATATCAGCTCCATGGTGATAATACCCAAAACCTCGATATTCAGCGCTGCTAGTAGAATATTCACCAGTGCTAGAATAATCAGTGCCAGAATATTGGCCAGATGTCAAACCCAACCCCTGTAAATGGCCTTCAAGACTATGATGACCATGTGAGTAGTTATCATGTCCACTCGAATAATCATCGCTAGAACTGAATTCGACCAACCGATCCAAATGCCTACGCTGTTGCGAAATCCCCGCCCGGCCTCCATGATCTGTATCTTGTGTGGCATAATATTCTGAATCCCATGTTAAAGCACCACCTCGTTGGCTTCCACTAACACCATGAGTCTCGTCACCATTACCACCATCACCACCATTACCGCCGCCATCACCCTCACCACCATCACTGCGACCACCATCACCGCCATCATCATCACCGCTGTCATCATCATCATCATCATCACCGCCATCACCGCCGCTTTCGTCAGTACGACGAATACCTTCATCCAACCAACCTAAGTCATCTGGTGGTAACATCGGCTGTTCTCCCTCACGAATCCACTCATCCAAAATATCATCATTGAAAATATTGTTCAAATCAATTGGGTTGTAATAATCATCAGTGTCGCTTTTGCATGTCAAGTTTCTTACTCGCAATCGCATATTGTAATGCACAAATACTAGTTTATGCAACTTTTTCATTGCCAACCGGTTGCGCAATTTTGTATGAATCAGCGACCACGTGCTCCAATTTCTTTCACAACCCGATGAAGAACATGTTTGGCTTAAAACTTTGATGACAATTTTTTGTAGATTGGGAGCTTCTTCGCCATAATTAATCCACCAATCAGCTGGAAGAGATTGTTGCACCGCTTTTCTAGTTAGTGAGTTTCCAAATTCTCCAACTCCATCTACAAATAATTTTATCTGTGAGAATACACATCACAAGTGTTAATATTTGTATAACATTATATCGATGAAATAAATAAATTATTATTACCTCATTAATAGCTCTTGCTTGTTTATTCAAATCTGGCTCCAATCTTTTAATGACCTCCTTTAATCCATTTCTCACTTCTGGATGTGTAGAAATTTTTTTTGAATATTGGAGTGCTGGATTTAAAAAATATGCTGCAATAATATAAGCACACGATTGTTATGATATGACAGTTTCAATTTCTAGTCAACAAATATGATTTCTAGGCAAATGAATTACCAGCAGCATGGAAGTGTCTATGCAATTATCCCTCCCATTTCTATCAATGATATCCCAGTATTTCTTCCAGTTCTTATTTGATGCCTTTATAGCCAATTTTGCTCTATCCATAGCTTCATATATAATAGGTAGTGTAGGTTTCTTGTCCTGATCCACTATCTTCAAGACTCTAACAAGAGGATCCATAATGTTTTGGACCTCTCTTCCTTCTTCCAAAACTGGTCAGTCAGAATGAGATTAGAAACCTTATCTCGCACACTTCTTCTACTCCTTTCCTTGTTGAATTCACACCATTCGGTAGTCGTACACATTCTTTCCAAATCTTGCTCATAGCGAATAAGGCTTTCAATAGAAATAAACTCGGTGGCAAACCGTGTTATACCTGGTCTCAACAAATCTCTATCTTTGGTATATAGCTTCATTAAATTCACCACTTTGAGGCTATTGTAAATGAATGATGTGATCATCTTAGCATCATCCAATGTCTCCTTGACTGATTTCAAAGAGCCAATATCTTCAAGCATCAAATCAATGCAATGTGCTGCACAGGGAGACCAAAACAAATGTTTTCTATTCTCCATCAACATGTGACCAGCTGCTTTGAAACTTGCCTCATTATCTGTTACAACCTGCACGATATTTTCTTCACCAACTCATCAACAACTTTATCCATTAGCGAGAATATATACTCAGCAGTCTTTGAGATATTAGTGGTATCAACAGAAGTACGGTAGATCATGCTTCTATCACAATAAATCATGAAATTAACAATAGGCTTTTTATTATGAGAACTCCATCCATCACACATGATCGTGCAACCATACTGCGGCCATTTTGTTTCTATTGAAGCAATATATACTTCAATTTCTTTCATTTCCTCCTCTAAATATAGATTGCCAATCTGGTACCCTGTAGGGCCTTTTACACTGGGGCCTGCCTCCGCAATAGTATTAATCATGGCTTGATAGTAAGGACCACTATCAGCTGCATTGAATGGTATTGCATTGTAGTGAAAGAATTTCGCCACGAATTTCCCAACTTTTTCATATTCTCAGTTGAGAACATGCTTTTGATTGATTTCTGTTTTGTTGGGAACATGTAAGGATCAATACTACGAGCTGGAATTTCAGCTTCTCTCATAGTCATACTCCGACGCAATCCACGGTTACTCCCTGATCCTGAAGGCTGCAAAACTACTGCCACTAATATCAACTCCTTCTGCCGATCTCCAAGCCATTTCACGACTTTCTTTCATAACTTGTTTTTGTTGTCTTCTTTCAACTCCTTCTAAACCACCAACTTCTTCAATTTCATTATCAGAATCTTCTTCGGTCACATCATAAAAATCTTCCTCACTTAAAGATCTCATAAGTCGCTCTTTTTTAGATTTTATGGCCGCTCTTTCTTTGCTAACTTCAGAAAGATATCTCATTATTTGAGATACCTCTTTTGATACTCGCAAGCATCCTTCCACCTGACCGGGTACATGTGCTATATGCTGCTTCAATCTAGTGATACCACCATGGACTTGTTTCCCACAATAATTACACTTCATAAGTTTTCCACTTCCACCAACAGGGGTACCATGTTCCCATCCAATATCGCGTTGCTTTGGAGCCATACTGAAGTTTAAAAAAATTATCTGTTAAATTAAATTAAAACTAAAATTAACTAAATAAAACAACATTAAATTAAACTCAATTAAATGAAACTAAATTAAATTAAACTAAACTAGTTTATACTAGATTAAGCCACACTAACTTAATTACCTAACTTCAATAAAATTATTAAATTACCTAACTTAATTACAAAACTTTATTAAATTAAATTAACCTAAATTAAGTTAACTAAACTAATTTAAATTAAATTAAACTCAATTAAATGAAACTAAATTAAATTAAACTAAACTAGTTTATACTACATTAACCTACACTAACTTAATTACCTAACTTCAATAAAATTATTAAATTACCTAACTTAATTATAATTACAAAATTTTATTAAATTAAATTGACTTAAATTAACTTTAACTAAACTAAACTAAATTAAATTACATTAAACGCAAATTAATTAAACTGAGGTAGAGAGAGGAACAGAGAGAGAGGGAGAGAGACGGAGACAGAGGAGAGAGAGGGAGACACAGAGGAGGAGAGAGAGAGACGAAGAGACAGAGAGGGACAGAGAGAGAGACAGAGAGAGGGAGAGGGGGAGAGAGACTGAGAGGGAGAGGGAGAGAGAGTTCGACACAGAGAGAGAGGGAAAGAGATACAGAGGGAGAGAGAGACGGAGACAGAGGGGGAGAGAGAGACTGAGAGGGAGAGGGAGAGAGTCCGACAGAGAGAGACAGAGAGAGACGGAGAGAGAGAGAGACTGAGAGGGAGAGGGAGAGAGTTCGACAGGAGAGAGAGACAGGAGAGAGACAGAGAGAGACACAGCGGGAGAGAGACGGAGACAGAAAGGGGGAGAGAGGCACAGGGAGAGGGAGAGGGGGAGAGAGAGACTGAGAGGGAGAGGAGAGAGTCCGACAGAGAGAGAGACAGCGGGAGAGAGAGACGGTGACAGAGAGGGAGAGAGAGGGAGAGAGGGAGAATTACCTGCGATTCTGCGAAGGTGATGGCGAGGGCGACAGCGAGGGCGACGCGGGGAGACGCGAGAGGAAAGGGGCAGCGAGCGAGAGAGAGAGATCAGATCTGATCTCTCTCTCCCTCAGCCCCTTTAAACGAATGATCACGGGCGTCGAGTTGACCGAGTCGAGTCCGAGTCGGACCCGATTCGGGTCGATTCGGCGCCCTTCGGTCGACTCGGGCCTCCGAGTCAGATCGGCAGTGGCCGAGTCGGATACGACTCGGCCGAGTCGTATCCGACTCGCCCGATACTTCGATCACTGATAGGGATACTAAAAAATGTGACAGTAAGGAACACAAGGTTTGAAGGGTTGCAACCACGATGCAAGAAACAAGATGTCATTGGCATTTGACATCTTTGTTAGTTCCTTTTTGCTAACTGATATTTGAAGTATTATTGATACGAGACAAAAAGGGGAAAGAGAAAGAGGGAAAGAAATTAAGGTTTTAGAGGAAGATGGAAGAGGATAAAGATTGATTTCGGGCTTCAACACTGCACTTGTCAAAAAAAGGTGACACCAGGCAAACGATAACAACTTACAGGATCGCCAGAGCACCTTCCAGCCTGAAGACCCTGGCCTTCCACTTGACAACTAGTTCTGTTATAACTAATAAGCACGTGAGGGCTGTAAAAGTGGATTGGGATTAACAGTCTCATTGGTCAAAATGCTCCTGATTATTGTGCGTCATACGTAAGCAATTATAGTTGGGACGTTACACGTGGATGTGATCATGGGCAGATTCGGGGACGAAAATCTCAGGAATCATGATTCGTACTACTATCCCTCAACTATAAAATGAAATTCCCCCTCTTGTACAAGGGAGGAAACGCTAGAGAATAAATTTGTAATAAAGCTCTGAGCATCCATTATAATCTTCGAGTATTGGTGGAATCTCCCTCTCTTTGCACTGTGGTTTTCCCCTCATTGGGTTTTTCATGTAAATTCTCTGGTGCTTGTGTTATTATATTTTTCCTAGTTTAAAATCCCATTCGAAATTGAGTGTAAAGAAATTTCTCCTAGGAATTTCCCTTTACATTTTGGTGCTTTCATTGAGATCTGAGTTAACACTCAAAGTTCTCCCACCTTCAAACACTCCTAAAAAAGCCTCGTCGATATTAATGATGACCCCTTCAAAAGCACCGCCAGGGCCACTGCTGCAGCGACTTCGAAAGGCAAATCGGTGGCCGTTGGGAGCACATGAGCCGTCAATGCTCCTACCCTTTCAGACGTTCACGTCAAAAGGTCAACGGAAAATTCTCTTCTCCAGCTATCATGCCGAGTAGGGGTGAATCACCAATCTCTAAAAACAATTGGAGCAACGAGCGGAGACGGTTCATGAACGAGAGCCCGCCCTGGAGAGAGACGACCACCCGCATCTAGAATTAGCTCCTTACTCAGATCGAAATCCTCTGAAAGTCGCAACCTTTTGGACATCCGGAGGGAGAGGGTTCCCGACCTGCTCTGTCCCCATCCCTGTCAGCGGAGACTACTCGTATCGAGAGCAATCAGAAACGCAAAGGTCACTCTTTTTGAGTGATAGCGAGCATTCCGAGAGCTCGGAGTCACAGAAGATCTCGAAGATCCCTGAGAGAAAGACATAGAAGAGATCATCAAGAAGCAGGTCAAGAGAACCGACCAACTTCCTCAGAAGGAGGCTGAACCCTATGGGTTATCCACTCTCAAGTCGCCGCTTTTCGAGGAAATCACCTCACGTCGATTCCCGAAGAAGTTCATAATGCCAGTTTTGAACACTACTCGGGAGCGACTGATCCCATCCAACATCTCCGCTAATATCAGGATAAGATGGCAGTCCATTTTCATGACAACATACTTTTAAGCCTTGTGTTCCCCTCCAGTCTCAAAGGTGCCGCCTACGACTGGTTTTATTCACTTCTATGCGAATCTCTCTGAAACTTTGAAGAGGTAAAGCAAGCTTTCTACCACCAAAATGCTTCCTGGCGGGAACTGAGGAACATCAATCACCTCCTTACCATCAAGGTGAAACTTGGAGAAAGCCTCAAGCAAAACGTCGGCTACTTCCAGAGTCAAATGGTTCTGGTATACAACTGCAACGAAGACGTGGTCGCTGCCACGTTCATAAGTGGGCTACTGGTCACCCACTCATTTTATAGACATTTGGTGAAGCATGAGATCACGAAGATAAGGGACATCCTCACTTACTCAGAAATATATCCAAATTGAAGATGCCACCAGAGTTGTTGCCAATCGCTCCTCGAAGCAGGGGCACAAATCGGAGGGACAAAATGTACAGTCCGGTCCCCTCAAGAAGGCTTCAAATCAGGCGGTTGGAGCTGTCAACAAGACGGCTCAAAATCTCACCAAACTTTATGGGGGAGGAGTAGAACCCACTCCATTTAAAATCCTGGTGAATTAGGTGTATGACGCCATCAAGGGCCAGGATTCATCATGCATCCAAGATCACTGCCATCCAATCCAAAGGTTCGAGAGCCGGGAGTGTTGTGTCTTCCACGATGGCATGAGACACCGCACTGTCGATTGCCATTCCTTCCGGAAGCAACTTCAAGAGATAATGGACCGAGGATATCGCCGAGAGTTCATCCTTAATCTTGGATAACCATCAGAAGTCAAGGTAAAGAAAATTTTTCCCAAAACTTCCCAGCCGAAGAGCCAAGTCATCCAATATCGAGAGGTCAACGCCATCTTCTGTACCTCTCCGATCGAAGGCTTCACTTCTTGAGAGCGCACCATCTACGTCGACGAAGCTTGAAGGGCCACTTATCCCACAATGTTAACTTGGCCACCACTAGCCCCAAGTAAGCCAGTTTCATTCTCCGACTCTGACGCCTCAATCGTACATTTCTCTCACAACGACGCCCTGATCATTATAATACTCATCGACAACTACCGGGTGTCAAAAATTCTGATTGACGGGGGAAGCTCCGTAAACATCCTATATGGTGGAGCCCTCGATAGGATGGCAGGAGCCACTTGAGCATTGATCAATCGTCAGACTCAATCTCATCTATACGGGTTCGATGGCAATGAGATGCGCTCTCCGGAGACCATCTCGCTGCCAGTGTACGCGGATCCCTACGTCATCACGGAATTTTACGTGGTGGACGTAGGGTCCCCCCCACAATGCGATACTCGAGAGACTGTGTCTTCATATGAAGAAAGCTGTACATGCACATACCACCAATTGGTTCGATATCCCACTCCAACTGGGATGACCGACATCAGAGGAAACCAAGCTGCCACTAGAACCATTTCAGCAGTCCCTGAGAGGAGCTCAGGATGGAAGTCAAAGGTCAGAACAGTTTCCAAGGAGACCTCCCTTGAGAAGAAGAAACTGAAGAGGGTTGTTACCGAATAGCAATCACAGAACGACGACAGTCTTGACTCCGACTCTGAAATGGAAACCAGTGCCAATCATAAGTCGGAGGAGGGGGTTGAGCCGTTCCAAACAGATCCTGACCACCCTAATCGAGTCCTCCGGATTGGTATGAGGCTTCCTGACCAAGAGAAGAATCAACTCAAGAGTTTCTATTTGAGAATCTCGACGATTCGCGTGGTCTCCAACTGATAAGCCTGGAGTTGATCCCTCCATCACCTGCCACTGATTATCCATTCTCCCAGAAGCAAAGCCAATAAAGCAGAAGTCACGAAAGATGAATGTAAAACGTCTTCAGGCGCTCAATAAGGAAGTAGACGACTCCTCAAAGCTAGATTCATCCGAGAAACTCTTTATCCAGACTGGTTCACCAATCCAGTCATGGTGAAAAAGAAGAATGGAAAATGGAGGGTCTGCATTGACTTTACCGACCTGAATAAAGCCTGTCCCAAGGAATCTTCCTGCTGCCCAACATAGACCAAATGGTCGACGCAACTATGGGCCACAAACTCCCTCAACTTTATGGATGCCTACTCGGGGAACAACCAATTCAAGATGCATTCAGATGACGAGAGCAAGACTGCTTTCACCACTGATCGTGCCATCTATTGCTACCGAGTCATGCCCTTCGGCCTGAAGAATGCTGAACCACTTTTCAGCGGATGGTTGATGAGATCTTCAAAGAGCTAATCGGAAACACAATGGAGGTATACATAGATGACATGCTTTTGTAGACTCGATCACATCAGCCATATGAAGCATCTGGAGTAAGCATTTGCCCTCATCTGAAAGTTCAATATGAAGCTTAACCTCGAGAAGTGCACCTTCGGGGTAGCTCCGGTAAATTTCTCGGATATTTGGTTACTCAACAGGGAATCGAAGCAAACCCTTACCAGATATCTGTCATACTAGAAATGAAATCATCCACGACCATCAAGGAGGTTCAGATCCTCAATGGTCGCCTCACTACCCTCAACAGTTTTCTCAGCAGGTCAACTGACACGTGTAAACTTTTCTTTCTGGCCATCAAGAAAAATGAGGTAGGTTTCTGCTGGAACAAGAAATGCGAAGCAACATTCCAAAGTTTGAAAGCTTGGCGTCTCCCCCACTCCTCTCCAAACCCTTCCTGGCGAAGCGCTTTTTCTCTATGTCGCAGTGTTAAACATCGTAGTAAGTGCAACATTAATCCGGGAAGGTGGGGGCATCCAAAGGCCGGTCTACTACGTCAGCAAAGCCCTGATCGACGCCCAAATCAGATACACAAGAATCGAGAAACTAGTGCTAGCTCTCTTCGTTACTGTGAGGAAGCTGACACATTACTTCCAATCTTTTTCCGTCGTCGTGCTAATAGAATACCCACTGAGATCTATTGTGGAAAACTCGGAGGCTAGCGACAGAACCGTAAAGTGGGTCACGAAAATCAGGCCACTGGGGGTCACTTTCGAGCCAAGACCTCGATCAAGAGACATATTATGGCTGAGTTTATCGCTGAATTTACTTCAGGACCACCACCACAGAGCAATCCCTTGGAAGGATGAGTCTTGAACGTAGACAAGGCGTCAAATAGTAAGAGAGCCGACATTGGGTTAGTGCTTATCACCCTCGATGGATCCATCATCGAGCAGTCTTACACACTGGGGTTTCGAGTCACCAACAACGAGGGAAATATGAAGTCGTCATCACGGGTCTCAGAATGACATCTACCCTTAGGGTCTCAGTGCTCGAAGTACGATGCGATTCATTACTCATAGTGAGTCAAGTCAATGGAGAATACACGGCCAAAGACGATCAGATGGACGCATACTTGAAGGTCATCACAAGTTGGAAGGCCAAATTATCTTGTTGTGACTTCAAGCAGGTCCTGAGATCCGAGAACAACCATGCAGACTCTCTGGCTACGCTCGCATCAACCGTCGACTTCCAATTCAGACGAGAGATTTCTGTTGAACACATCCCGAAGCCAAGTATCCATAAGCCTGATGAGGAAGTTTTCCGTCTAGATTGTTTTCCAGGGTGGAGAGATCCCATCATATCCTACCTCAAAAATGGGACGTTCCCCGACTACAAAGTTGAGGATCAGAAGCTGCAACACATCGCCACTAGGTACACACTTATCGGAGAACTCTTGTACAAAAAATCATACTCTAGGTTGCATTACGATCCTTATCTAAGGTGCCTCGAACCGGAAGAAGCCAAGGATGAGATGCGGGAAATCCATAATGGCGACTGTGGAAACCACGCGGGCGAAAGGTCCCTCGCCCACAAGGCCATTAACCAAGGGTATTACTGGCTAAAGATGTTCGAAAATGCTAAGGAATACGTGAAGTGGTGCCCGCAATGTCAGAGATTTGCCCTCATTTCCAACAGGCCTAGTACAGATCTCCATACTCTGCGAAGTCCATTGCCCTTTATGCAGCGAGGATTGGACGTGGTAGGTCCCTCCTCCGTGCACAACCTCAACTCAGATTCTTACTGATTGCCACATACTACTTCACAAAATAGGTAGAAGCAGTTCCTCTCTCCGAGGTCACGGCGCAACAGATTGTCAAGCTCTTATGACAGAATATTATGTGTCACTTCGGACTTTCCCATACCATCGTCTCTGACAACGGGACCAACTTCGCAAGCATGCAAGTGGCGAGTTTCTGCTCCAAGTATAATATCATCCACCGATTCTCCTCTCCCTACTATCCACAAGGCAATGGCAGGCTGAGATCAGCAACCGCACTATCCTTGACAGCCTGCGTAAAAGCCTCGACAATGCAAAAGGCAAGTGGGTAGAGAAGCTCTCATGGGTGTGCAGAACTACCAAGCACGTTCCGACGGGAGAAACCTCATTCTCATTGGCTTACGAGACGGAAGCCATCATCCTTGTTGATATATGTATGCCTACACTCCATACAATAAAGATTGACCAGGATCAAAACGCCATTCAACTTGGTCTCGCCCAAGATCAATCAGAAGAGAGGCGACAGGATGCACAAATACGCATTGCTGCCTATTAACAACAAATTAAGGCCTCCCACTATAAGCAGGTGAACCCGAGAATTTCAAATTGGTGACCTAGTTCTAAAGCGGGTCATTTAAAGCACCAAGAGAGAAGCTCGGGGAAACTGACCAAGCTGGGAGGGCCCATACTTCATAATGGCCCGAGGTGGCAATAGCTCTTACACTTTGGCTGATCAAGACGGGAGAACACTCGGTAAGCAATGTAACTCTTTTCATTTGAAGCGTTATTATGTGTAGTCTGCATTCACAATCAATGAAAGTTCATATTGCCTTCCAATTTTCCCGAGCATCCCTAACAATCTTATAGCGGGCCCTCGCCCTGACGACTATTTTCTCTCTCGGGGAGTCTCCTGAAAGACGGAGGTTCGCCTAAACAAGCCTATATCGGGCCTCACCCTGGCGGCTATTCGGGGAACAACCTATAGCGGGTCCTCGCCTTGACTGCTATCCTCTCTCTCGGGAAGTCTATTGAAGGACGGAGGCTTGCCCAAACAAGCCTATATCAGGCCTTCGCCCTGACGGCTATTCGAGGAACAACTTATAGTGGGCCCTCACCCTGACGGCTATCCTCTCTCTCGGGGTAGTCTCCTCATAGACGGAGGCTCGCCCAAACAAGCCTATATCGGGCCCTCGTCCTAACGACTATTTGGGGAACAGTCTATAGAGGACCCTTGCCCTGCAGCCATCCTTTCTCTCGGGGAGTCTCTTGAAAGACGGAGGCTCGCCCAAACAAGCCTATGTTGGGCCCTCGTCCTAACGATTATTCGGGGAACAGCCTATAGCGGACCCTCGTCTTGATAACTATCCTTTCTCTTGGCGAGTCTCTTGAAAGACGGAGGCTCGCTTGGGCTTTCGCCTTGACTACTATCTGGCGAACAGCCTATAGCGGGCCCTCGCCCTGACAGTTATCCTTTCTCTCGGAGAGTCTCCTGAAAGACGTTGGCTCACCCAAATAGCCTATAGCGGGCCCTCGTCCTGGCGGTTATCCTCCCACTCGGAAAGTGATGTGAAACAGTGCGTGTGTGTCATGTAGAGAACCAGTGGTATACTCGAACTCGCTACGTTTTACCAAATAGAGCGATCTTCGGCAGGAAAATAATTTAAAACTAACAATGTTGCAAATGGATTTAAATAAGATTGCAAGCGTAATTTTTCACATTCCTAATTTCAATCAAATTAACAATACTTATATTATGCATGACAAGTTCTAATCTCAATATCAATAATAAGCAATCACAGGATTTGCAGAATCACACATCTTACCATATAGTGGACAGTAGGAAATAATGATAATATTTTAGAGATAAAAAATTGATGCATAACTCAAAAAACAATTAGATGTCTTTAAAATAAAACTCACGGGCAAACAACCTCAGATTCCTTCTTATAGCTTTATCGCCTGTGAAGCCTTCCTTAAATAGAACGATTTTTGCGTTAGAGAGTGACTACTGCCTCTTCTGCGCGAAGGAGAGGGATAGCGGGCTGCCTGCGCGTAGGAGAGGGATATTGGGTTGTCCTGCGTCAAGGAGAGGGCTGCTGGGCCGTCCTGCTGCAGCTGTTGTGCTGTTGTCCTGCTGCGGCTGTTGTTGCTGCACTACTTTTGCTGCTGTTGTTCTACTGGTACTGCTGTTGCTGTGCTGTTCTGCTGGTACTGTTGTCGCTGCTGCTGTTGTTGTGCTGCTTCTATTGCTGCTACTGCTGCTTCTGTTGCTCCTGCTGCCGCTGCTCCTGTTGCTGCTTCTGCTGCTTCTGCTGCCGCTGCTTTGCTGCTACAGTTTCTGTTGTTGCGGTCGCTGCTCCTGTCGTTGCATTGTTGCTGCTGCTCCTGCGGCTACTTCTGCTGCTGTTTTTGCTGCGGTTGGTATTGTTTCTGCTGCTGCTGGGAGGGATCCGAGAGAGGGAAGAGTATGCTTTGAAGAGGGCAGAGGGACAATGAGTAGGGCCTAAAAAGGATAACAAAGAAAGGGAAAGAGGAAGGGAAAAAGGGGGCAACCAACAAAAGATTATAAATGAATAGAAGAGAAGATTAGGGAAGGAGATGAAGCAGAGGGAAGAGAGCAGACAAGGGAGAAAGCCATTGATTTTCAATTCATTCATTCCATTATCCCAAACAATTACACAACCATGTCTCATATAGGCTACAAGTTATAACTACCACACAACTACCCACTACACAATCTAATAACTACCCGCTATCATCACTCACACATAACTGAAATACATGCAAATACAAAAGAAAATACAGGTAAATACAGTAAGAAATACACTAAAATATAAATAAAAGTTAAAGCTTAGATGTTCTCATCAATTCTCCCTGGATGGGAGAGAACTCGACCCCGTCGAGTCAACTGCAGAGCTGCTCTCTTGCTGCCGTAAGTTTATTTCTTGCATCTTAGATTACTAGTCAAGCTGCATCATAAATTTATCATCTAAAATGTTATCAATTTGCTCTGCTGTATAGGATGAATATCTGAAAGTGGGGAAGTGAAGGACTCTCAAAAATTAGCTAGGATAAGGCTCATCAATCAGTGGGTTGTTTATCGATAATCAAGACGTTGTAAACCACTTAGTCTTCAATATTGAAAATAGAACTGATGCCAAATCGGTTTTCGATAATCCAGACCCCTCAGCCTTGTGGTGCGAGATTAACCGTTCAATCAATCGTATCGAATAACTCCCTCCACAAATTAGTGCTTTCATTGAGATCTGAGATTAAACTAAGATCTCTCTTCCCTTACAACCTAGAACCTCCTCAAAAAGCCTCTCCTAATAAAGATGGTCTCGAAGAAGTAGACGGTTATTCATAATGTTGCCACGACCAGAAGCAGAGCCGCCGACACCACTAGGGCACGATTCCCGACCTGTTGATTACCGACCGTATGTCACCGAGGATATAGGTTCCTCATCGCCACAAGAGCTAGTCGCCATCATCCAACCTGCTTACAAGAGTCAAGCACTCCTGATTTATCCTCCAAATCCACTCCAAGACTATAGATCAATGGAACGCTTCACTCCGCTGAAGTTCTCGATCAATGAGGTCTTTAACATCATCAAAGGCCCCCTGGGTTAAACGCCCGAGACCAATCCAACACAATCCCTCGCTTTCTGGGTCAGAGGAATACCGTTTCTAGCATGACTGCAAAGGGCACCAAACTGTCCACTGTTGGGCCCTTCGAAGGTACCTGGAGGAGCTCATCCGACAGGGCTTACTCGAAGAGTATATCCTCACTCCCGAAGCAGCCTTCGGACAATCAAACACTCAACCTTCTCGGAACAATACTTGATCCCCCAATACATGATGATCGATTAACTATTCAAGTTTCAGACTACGGGCGTACTTCCTTTCATTCCTTATTCTATGATATGTAGCACAGACATCGGGGTCAGACACTACACGAACACCGGACACGACAAAATAAAAAAAGATATGAGGACACGACAAGTAATATTTTATTATTATATAAATAAATTTCCTCTCCCTTTTCATAATTTTCTGATTTTCTCTCATATTTCCAAAGAGGTGCATGTCTTCAATTTTTTCAACGATACTTTCTGAGGTAGATAATTCTACACAACTTTACCTATGTGAGTAGAATAATGAGAAATCAACTTGTCAAAAAATAATCAAACATGAATAATTAGTTTTATTAAAGTTAAGATGGAAAAGAAAATAAAAATTTAAATAATTTACATTTATAACTTCCATAAAGTAACAAACAAAAAAAAACTAAAAAATCTAACTAATACCTCTCATAGTTCATGATGTGTGTAAATTCTAGTAACATATTTACTTATGTCAGAATAATATTTTTTTCATGTTTATTTAAGTGACATGTGACTTTTAGATGTTTAATACATGATCTTTAAATTTTATTTAATGCCGATACAGCGTTGGATACGATGTTGACACATGATTTTATGGTTGTTTAAAATCTGATACATCGGAGTGTCCGATACATGTCCGGCGAATGTCGGTGTTCGACACGTGTCCGACACTGACACAATACTCACTTTGACGTGTCTGTGCTTCATAAATTTTATGTACTCCACTTTTGAATAAAATATTATTTTATCTTCCTAATCATAGCAGTACATCCGTCCATTGCAGTACATTCATCCATGGCAGTACATCTGTCCACATGCCCCGCTGATGGATTTCTCCCACTCAGAGGTGGCAATAAGATTACTGCATAGATGTGATTTCCTCTACTCGGAGTCAGTCCTCCACTGATGGGATTTTCCCCACTCGGAAGACTGTGTCTACACACCCCGCAGATGGGATATCCCCTACTCGGAGGCGTCAACGTAGACATGCCTACGATCTCTTTCTCGGCCACCCTATGGGAGTCAAAAACCCTCCGCTGATGGGATTGCCCCCACTCGAAGTCCCCCATTCTGTTGTAGGGATTTTCCCTCTCAGAGCCCTTGTTTGATGTTCCGCTGATGGGATTCCCCCCACTTGGAGTACAAAACTAGTTACGGGCCCCCTTCATTTGAACATACGACCGGATGAACTCCCGACAGTTTTCCTCCGTCGAGTTCTATATTCCAATGCGGGGAATACCTTGCTTCCGTGAGCTTCCATATTCCGATGATGGGATTGCCTCCACTCGGGAGACAGCTCCGCTGTGGGATTGCCCCCACTCGGGTACCTGGAACAGACACGACCAATCTGTCATTGAGTGACACCCCCACTTCAAGCCACTTTTTTGCATGTCTAACAACTAGTACGTCAGAACATGAGTTCCTCGCGGAGGCGCAACACAGGCTCTCCTTTCGATGTCCATGACACTCGGCTGTGGGATTTTCCCCACTCAGAGTCCGGACTCTGTTGCAGGGTCTCTTCTCAGGGTACCAGCTTCGCAGCTCTGTTGATGGGATTTTTCCCACTTAGAAGCAAATGCGAATCCAACTCCGCAGCTGGGATGTCCCACACTCAGAGAAAATATTTGCAAGTACCACATATAAGATTTTCTCAACTCAGAGATTATGTCGTTTTCCTTCCCGTCCACTGTCAAGTTCATGACAAAGTCTTCGAAAAGCTAGTCAATCGTCAACAGAGGCAGCCAGTCCCGAACAAACTAACAATTGAAGAACACAGATAAGATTGAAATAATTACTCTCGCTTCCATTCATGCACAAATTTTATTTCAAATATTTTCATTACAAGTCCTTTCAGCATTATGTGATCACATCTAACAAACAATACAATAACACAACGTTTCTGTCAGGTTTTAAAAGAAATACAAATACATCATCTGACCTGACGTCCACATCGAAAGACCTTTTCGAAAACGAACGTCCGCAGCAACATCCATGAGATGATTCTCGAAACAGCAATCCCCTACTCCTTCCAATCTATTTTCCAAAGGATGGTACTGAGAACTTTCAGGAAGTCATCCTAAGTCGAAAGTTAAAGTGAAGATGGCCAGACATGTAAGATGGCGATGGATTCGGAATCACCACCGCCTTCACCCTGTACAACCCCAACTCTTACCTCAGCACGCCATCAGGAAAGAAAGACTCCAAACGCCAACCAGAGTACTAGACCGACCTGATCAGGAGACCAGACGAATAGACTAGGTTGAAGCAAGAATTCTGCCTGGCAGCAGGGCCTTGTCGTAAAGACATATTTTTCTCGACAAACCCATCACAAAGACTGACATTTCACGACAACCAAACTCCTGAATATCAAGAGCGCCTGTTTTCATCCTCTCTCTCTTTCCTCCACCGGACGAAGAAGAAGAAAGACATTGCAACTCACCAGAACAAGATATCTGGGGGCAAGAAATTCTTTAGAAGATGGGCATATTTCATTCCAAAGATCCACCCTATTTATAGATGGAGAAGCTAGACCATGTCCTATTCAATTTCTCAAATTCTCAAGAAGTTATCCACGATCTAAGATTTTCAGCATGTCAAATCAACAGTCCCGAGATTTTTGGCATGTCACATCAACCAGATATCAACAGCTGTTGTCGCACGATTTCATTCATCACGACACCAAAATCTTATTCAGTCATTAATTTGCCAGATGTCCTCCAGCCACAGTGCGTCTTGGTCAAGTTTCAAAGGTACAGAATAATAGTCAGATCCTCACCCGCATCAACCTCCAGACGAGTTCAGAATATGAAGTGTCACTTCACCTGCTCTCCCACGAGGTACAGAGGACGTTCTGACTACCCAAAGAACTCGTCATTCTAGAAGATCGAATTAATCCTCTCTCCTCTCTCTCTCTCAGAGATGCCAAGGAGAAGGAGGCGGCGGAGGGGCATCTGTAGTGGTCATATTTTGATCTTCTTCAGGATTGCGACACATGTTCCACCTCATCAGGAGCATCCTGAATAAGTGACAAACTCGACATTTCGACAGACCCATTGCGGGCCCAAAAAGAAAGTCCGAGCACCTTTTCAAACCCGCTTCTCCTTTCGAGATCACTCAGCTGTTCCGGAGGCCGCACCTCCTTCCGAGAACACCTCCGCCTCGAGAACTCTCATGCTCACAACCATCCCGAGGTCCACTCTTTTCCAGAGATTTTCGCTCCGAGCAAGACAACTACAACAATCACTCTCCTTGATTCTCGCCTTCAGTTACGTAGCCTGACTTTCTCCACAATCATAACGTCCTGTGCAGTTATGGACTGGGGAGGATTTTCGGCAGACGATCCCAACAATCAAGCGCTCACAATCACAGCAGTTATAACAATTTCGTACATGAAGATCACGGCAGTTACGCCAATCGCGCCATGGTTCCATCCGCCCCCAGGCCAACAATTCAGTACAAATATACCTCCTCAAACGAGAGAGGGGATGGGATCTAGGAGATTGTAACTACAATAGAGCTTTATAAAATTCACTGTAACTTCTTGACAGTAGTGAATTCTCCCTCCTTCTCGTGGTTTTTTTCAACTTGGGTTTTCACGTAAAAATCTTCTGTCTTTACTTGGTTTCTGTGTTGAAATCTTTATTGGCTTTCGATAGTCCAGGTCCCCTCAACCCCGTGGTGCGAGATTGACCATTCAATCAATCGTCTCGGAAAAAACTCCCACCACAAAGGCTAAATGCATACATTGGTAAGAGATGTGGAGGAACCTCTTAAGAAGATTAAGTGCATGCCTCTTACAATTCATAAACCCCCAATAGCTGGAAGCTGGTAGCTTTTTCCGGTTTTCTATAACATTTATGTTAAGTTTATTAAAGCATATATAATTTTTGTTAGCTATGTTGTTCGCAATCTACTTCATATCTTCCATGTCACTCGTTGTCTCCTTTTGGTACTTTCCCTCTTAACCAAAGGGGGGGGGGGAGGGGCGTAAAAAAATACATGAACCATGACCATGGGGAACTTGTCATGTTGCACCTCCTGTGGCCACTATTTTAACATCACAATTTCTAGCCTCCCCCCCATATCTTGGTGGACGAGAATGTATTTACGGCATGGTTTAAAATCTGAATATCATATCAGACAGTGGTATATATTTCCAGTATCAGCAATATCGACCCCCAATATCAGTTGATATTATAGAATTAATATCATATCGTGTACCTCATAATCCGATACGATATTGCCCATATATATATATAAGAATTGGCCGATATTTTAAGCTATGACTTAGAGGATCTCTTCTTGAATTATTTCACTTATCCAGTCAAATCAGTCAGGTCATGCTCATAGTCCTCAGTAAATTTGACAGCACGCTATGATCAAGTTTAGTCAAAGGCTCAAGGTTCAACCAGATTGAGATCCTGTTAGACCAAACCCGACCACTCAACTATCTTAGCAATGAGATTTAGTCCAGTGGGTTTATGGGACTTAGTGCAACTAAATCCCACCAAATCAAGGATATAAATTATGGTGAAGATTGCCTTGCGGGGACCTGATTTTGAGCTTGAATGCTGAGCCATACTATGTAGAAAATCAAGATGCAATTGATCCTTCCCTTGATTTTCTAGAGTTCTCTGAACTAGAGATGTCTTGAATTCAAATTGTAAAATGAATTGAATGGAGTGTTATCCTGTCCAAACCTTGATCACACAGAATTAAGGTGGAGTTAGAGGACTTAAAGTATCTGTGAGGGGTGATCATTCTCATGAGTTGGATTATGTAACTGTCTAGCTAAGCCTGTGGTGAATCCTTGAACTGAATGCAAAGCTTGGTAGGATTCCCCCATATCAGGTACTGCATGATGGGTAGAAGACTTATTGTGTGCACTGAATTGGAACCTCGGCAAAGACAAGGGAAATATGGATGCTTAAATGGAAATCAATTTATGGAATATTCTTCTTTCCTTTTAAATTCTTATTCCATGAGCACACTTAAGCATAGATTCTGAAATATGGTTTTTAGAATGTATGCTACTGATCTCAAGCAGTGGTATACTTGTGGAAAGGGAGGACTTCCCTCCTACTCCAGTCCAGATAAGATTTCCAAACGACTTTGATTGGTACACACGCTACATATGTAGTAGTATTACAAAGCAAGCTGGGTAATTAAAATTCAGCCATTGTTCATGGGTGAGATTACCACAAACACACAGAAATATTTCACTTGGATTTGTATGGAGATGATTTGCCAAATAAAGGGAACTGTGTCCTGTTTGAGTCTTGGCTCTATTTGTGGCTCAAAGTTGAATGCATGTTTCCATAGCAATTTATCATTTTTTTTCTTTCTTCTAGATATTTTTCTAGGAGAATTTGGAGGATGACAACTGGCTTTTTGGGTTTATGATAAGCCTCTCTTTTGTCCATAGTTTTCTTGAGCAGTCACTAATTATGAGGGGTGAAGTTATGTCAATAGTTGATTATAAAACTGTCAATCCTTTGTGGAGCCTTGCATCATAGTCGACACCATCTTGATGGGAAAAAAACTTAGACGATGACGATTATGATGTTACCAAAGTGAATATGGAGTAAGGTGGAGGCAATGTTTGAAAATAGCGATAGCGTAATGCATATATAACATTGCGTAATGCATAGACTACATGAATCTATATTTTTATTTGAAAAAATATAAAACAATTCTTAAAACTATAATAAGTAGGAAAAATATTCTAAATATATATTAAAAATTTGTAAAATTTTTAAAAACTAAAAAAATAACACAAGATATTTTAACAGTTATGACAATAAAATCTGCAAAAGTAGTAATTATATATTCACACCTCTAGTTCATGAGTTCACATTTGCACTTCACAAAAAGCAAATTGCAGTTCATAAATTCACAATTTCACGTAATATTCATATTCTAACCAAGGTTCTAAATATCGGATCTCGGGATCATATCGGATGGGGGGGTTTCATATCGGATATCGGGGGAGATATCATAGATACGCGCGCATATCGGGCATTCATATTGGACACTATATATAATGAAATATTGATAACTAAAAGTTGGTTTAGTGTGTTATAGATATCATCTACCTAATAAAAATGATATAATATGGATGCGAATGCAGTAAAAAACAATGTACATTTGCACGCAGTCGTGCAATAAATAAGTTATTTCATATCGGGCGATATTTCGGGCAATTTATCGCTTGATATCGGGCGATTTATTGGCCAATTTTTCAAATATCGGTCGTTTTTTTTTACTGCAAACGATATGGCGAATGATTTTCCCACATCGTATCGACAGCAGGCAAAAAGGAGATATCGTCGATATCTCGGCCGACTCAGCTGATATTTAAAACAAAGATTCTAACTAAATAAGAAATAACACATTGTCACTAAATATAAGTAGTACAATAAAGTTTGAAAGTATAAAGAGAGGAAAAGAGAAGAGAGAAGAAAGATGAAGAGAAGACCATATTATTATTGATGTGGGTTATACCCCAAATTATAGGCATCACAATTATGTGATAAGGAAACTTCTAATCCTAATAATACTAGGATAATACACAATGTTCAACTTAAAATAGGAAACTAAAATAGGAAATCAAACTAAAATAGGGAACCAAAATAAAGAAACCAACCCGAAAGAGAAATCCTAATAGAAATAGAAAATTCTATTTCTACTTTAATATCCCTTTCAAGCTGGAGTATAGAGATCATACATGCCCAACTTACTATATAAAACAAAAATCACCACTACGGCCACTACCACGACCACCAACGCCAGTCGATCATATGATCTCGCAACGAATCACAATCAACAACCAACTGAGATATACAAAAATTCTAGATCTCACAACGAACGAACACGAACAACGAGATCTGCAGCGACAACGATGAACAATAACAAACCACGAATGAACAATAACGAATCACGAACGAACAATAACGAACCAGGAACGATCACGCAATGATCATCTAATGACGTAACACCATGGTCACCACTCTGACCATAACCACGATCACCTCCTCGATCGCCACCACAGCCACCATCTCTACCACCACGAACCACTAATGATCTTCCTGTCCATCCCCCATCGAACTCAGCGAGGAGTTCGATCCGCGGGACGGACGGAATATGCAGTATCTTAAGTTGCTCTAATACCAAGTGAAGTTTAAAAGTATAGAAGAAAAGAGAGAAAACTGTTTTATTATTGATGTAGGCAATGTCTCAAATAAATATGCATTATAATTACATGACAAGGAAACCTCTAATTCTAATAAGACTAGGATAATAAACAATGTTCAATTTGGAGTAGGAAATCAAAATAGAAAACCAAAATAAAGAGAAATCCTAGTAGAAATAGAAATTCTATTTCTAGTCTAATAAATACTAATACCAACTACCAACTACCAATAACAAAAGTACCCATCAAAGCTTAATAAATAACTTACAATCAAGTGCTTAGCTACTTTAAGTTTAAACAAAGTCAAATAACTTATAAGACTCCATTTATATTCTATAACTAAATCATTCCCTTTCAAATTAATTTTAATATCCTTCGGGTTAATATACTCTTCACTCGTACCATCTTCAATGGCGATTCCTTTTCCTTTTTGCATGGTAGATGTTGTACAAAGACAATAAAATTCAAGTTCAAACTTCAAGTAAGCATGTTTAAGATCTATATGAAATCACCTAGAGGGGGGTGAATAAGTGACATGCTAATCAATGCGGAAATTAAAACAAATAACAACTACTAAAACTTGACCAACTCAATAACCAAGAAATGAGCCGTATACCCGGTGAAGGGCTCTGGATTTCTCCTCGTGATTCCTCTTAACATAAGAGTTGAGGTGCACAATTGCTTTTTTGATATAAATAGAGTTCAAACAAATAAATAATGTTGCAAGAATAATAAAACAACAAGTATATTTGTGCAATAAAATAAAGGAGAGAGTGAGTAGAGAGATCAAACGAGATAGCCAATCACAAACACAAGCGATTGTTATCGAGGTTTCAGCCTCTACATCCCCGCCTTCACTGCAATGATAGATTCAATTATAATCAACTTGATTATAACTCAAACACGATCCCGCAAGATCTAAAGCCGCAACTTCACCTCACTACCCTTCTTTAAAGAGAAACTCTCAAAGAACAAGAAATTACAACACTTGGTGATCTACACACAATCACAAACACTCTCTTTTTACACTTCTATAACTCAGAATAGAAAATTTGATGGCTGAAGAAAATGCATTAGAAAACAGAGAAGAATGAGATTGAACACTTGAAAAACTTAAACTTGATTAATTTCTCTTGAAATTCTTGTTGTCAAATGTATCTGTAATCTCTTCTATTTATAGTAGAAGTATTGAGACCTTTACTCAGTAAATCCAAACATTAAAACATGTTAAAATCATAAAATAAATATTAGAAATGAATCTGATCAAGTTTAGATAAAAATACTAGCTGTTGGGAGACAAATCAGGCAAGTTGACTGCGTGACTGTCGACAATAAACTCATGCCTATCGACAGACATTGCTCAACGGTCATATTTTTCAAATATAGACAAGAACTATCAACAACTGTATTTCACTGTCGATAGACTGAGACATCCTTAGTCTCTGTTAAGCCAGTTGTCGACAACTATACTTGGCTGTCGACAGACTAAACCCAGAGCCAGTCTCTATTGGACTGTCTTATTCTAGTTTATACTCGATTTGCACGAGGTAATATTTACAACATAGGATTACTCTATAATTGACACATTTTGACATTATTTCAACAATTTTAAATTCTACTCATACTCCAAACTGAAATCAAACATTGTTCTCAATGTTTTAATAAAAACAAAAGCAAGGAGAGTGGATAAGTATACCAGATTTGCAGCGTGATAAGATGTGTTGAGATGTTTCCCCAAACCTGAAATGAACATACCTGTGGACTCGCAATGACATACATGTTTGATCAAAAGTACAAAAGACTCAACAAAATTGGGTTGCCTCCTAACAAGCGCTAAGTTTAATATCTTAAGCCAGACATCCTACATGCTCAACCTCTAGGAATAGCCTTCAAAATATTAAATTATTTTCATTTGTGATCCATGAAGTTGAATAATGGTGCATCCAAAAGTATAAAAATGTGTGTTCAAGCTTTATGACGTGGAGTGCAAAGATCTTTGAACAACGTGACATAGGCATGTGTTTGTTTTAGAAATTTAAGAGTGGACGCTAAATTTTTTGCTTAGATGTTCCTAAAAGTAAATCCATTTTAATCTTGTCTCTGTTAAAAAATGAGGGTAGTTCTAATTATTGGGGTAAGAAAGCACAGGGTACACAAGATACCTAAATGTAGTCTCAAATGGGCATCCTATAAAAGTTTCAGAAGGAGGAACAAATTCTTCTTGGTTTTGCCGCCTAAAGGTAAACTGTAAAGGTATGTCATCTTCTAAATTGTCTACTTGACCTTCATCCTTTTCTGTTTCATCATCCTCAATCCAGATTTCAAATTGACTTCCAATTCTCACATATTTCGTAAACACATTGTGTTATTCATCTCTAGATTGAATCTTTGCAATGAGTGCATCAGTTAGTTCCATTTGAGATTCTAGCTCAGCATATGATTGCTCAATTGAGCTTGTGATTGATCCATGGTGGTTTGAATGCTTATCATTGAGGTTTGAATATTTTGAAGTATAGACAAGACTTTATCTTTAAATTCAGCTGTTCGCGTGGGTTGTGAAAATGGTAAAGCATGTCAGGTTGTTGAAAATCCTGGGTGGGGTATGGAAATCATGTTCATAAACATGTTCATAAACAGACTCATATTTACTAAAATGTGGGGTAGATGGAACACTCTGGTTCGGTGCTTGCCATAAAAATTTGAGTGATTTTACCACGCACGATTGTAAGTGTTAGCGACATGATCATTATTTGTTTTGAGTATAAGACCGTATTGTGTTTACATGATTCTGAACAAATTCAGGGTAGTGATATACACATGGGCACTTTAAGATAGAATGACTTGGATAGTTGCATATGGGTATGGTTCTCGAATGCGAGGTACATGTGGTTGCTCAAGGGATAAAAAACTGATTAATTTTCCTATTCAGAGTATCAAATTTGATCAAAAAAATTCGGCACATCATACATCCCTACGCTTCAAAATCAAAACTTTTCAGTCCGCAACCACAAACAATCAATTTTTTTGGCAAAAATTAGCAATCAACAATCAATTCTTAAGAACTAAGGTTAATCCTATGCACAACTAGATAGCTCTTAACCAGTTTGGACTGATTGCAGGCCTACTGATTAAGCCTGTCAAACAAGCGATTTGGTTCTTTCTCCAGGCTGGATACTCATATTTTCAGTCGCTCTTTCTAGAAAAGAAAGCTCTTCGGTCCTTCCTCCAGGTCAGGCACCGCCGCAATGGCTAAGTCACCTTTTCTAGACAAGTAAGTCCTCTCTTGCAAGCTTGAAAGCGCTTACCGAAGTTATCATAAAACGGGTCCAACTAATTGAGCTCGAAAGTTCTTAGGGGCCAATATTTAGTGAATTTTATTCAAAAGGCTTAGGTCAATGCAAATGAGGTGGGTGATTTTTAGGCCAAGGAAGGGTAATGAAAATTTCACCTTATGTTTTTAGGTTATGCCCTTAAAATGTGTTAATTATGTAATAAATCAAATACAACAAGTCAACTGTTTGTCCTTAACTAAATGCATGAAATTGTGCAAAAAGAAAGATTTTTTAATTTGATGTTAGTTGTGATGTATATTTTTTAATTAATGAAAGAAAAAATAACAAAAGAGAGGAAGGATCTGACCGATTTGTAAAAGTCAGGAACTCCGTGTGAAGCCACCAAGGATCTGACTGATTTCACCGAGCCAATATCTTCAAGTATCAAATCAATGCAATGTGCTGCACAGGGAGACCAAAACAAATGTTTTCTCTTCTCCATCAACAAGTGCCCAGCTGCTTTGAAACTTTCCTCATTGTCTGTTACAATCAGTGTTATCGAGGCGCAAGGCGTAGTGTGAAGCGTAAAAGATCCAGCGCACACGAAGCGCAAGGCGCAAGACGAGGCGATCGCCTCACTTCAATAAGGCGCATATTTTTTCTTTTTGCATCGATGTATTATGAATATATTCTTTCTATGTATGGATGTATTATGGATTTCTTCTTAGTATGGATGTATTCTTTTTTTTTGTATTGATGTATTATGGATGTATTCAGTGAGGCACATACTTCAGTGAGGCACATGATTATGGATTTATTCTTTTTTGTATTCTAAAATATTGAAAATTGCACACTAAAAATACATTAAAAATTTACACTAAAAATCCACTAAAAATTTACACCAAAAATGCATCAGAGACAAATCTATCTCTCTTTGTTTCTCTTTCGTTCTTCCTCTCTTCTGATCTTTTTCTCCTCTCCAGCTCTCTCCCCCTCTTCCTTCTCTCTCTTAATCTCTCTATCTCTCTTCTCTCAGAGATGAGAGATCTCTGTCTCTGAGAGAGAAGGGAGACAGAGATAGATCAAGAGAGAGTTCAAAGATAAGGGGAGAGAGAGAGCTGGAGTGGAGAGAGAGTGCTTACCTGGCGATGACGACGAATGTGATAGTGATGAAGGCAACGACGACGAATGCGGGGGCCCCTCTGCCCTAGATCGGGTTTGCCTGTAGTAAAAAGGTTGGTTTTTTTACTTTTATCTAACTTAAGCGGGCCGGGTTTACCTGTTAAATTAGCGGGTTGTAACCCGACCCGCCCCACAAACAATAAGTGTATAGAGGCGATCGCCTTGCGCCTCGCGAGAGGCGCACACGAGGCGCATTCGGGCGCGCACCTCGCCTGCGATGCGGGGCGCATTGTTGCGCCTCGTTTCGCTCGCACCTGAGGCGCATCGCCTCGATCGCCTCTAACAACACTGGTTACAACCTACACGATATTTTCTTTACAACTTCATCATCAACTTTATCCATTAGTGAGAATATATAATCAGCAGTCTTCGAGATATTAGTAGTATCAAAAGAAGTATGGTAGATCATACTTCTATCACAATAAATCATGAAATTAACAATAGGCTTTTCAGGAACTTTAGTTATCACACATGATCGTGCAACGATACTGCGGCCATTTTGTTTTTATTGAAGCAATATATACTTCAATCTTTCATTCCTCTTCCAAATAAAGATTGCCAATCTGGTACCTTATAGGCCTTTACACCGGCTGGGCTCGTCCGCAATAGTATTAATCATGGCTTGGTAATAAGTACCACTATCAGCTGCATTTTAGTGGAAGAATTTCGCCATGGATTTTTCAACTTTTTTAATATTCTCAGTTGAGAACATGCTTTTGATTGATTTCTGTTTGTTGGGACATGTAAGGATCAATACCACGAGCTGGAATTTCAGTTTCTCTAGTAGTAAAACTCCGACGCAATCCCGGTTAATCTCTGATCCTGAAGGTTGCGAACTACTGCCACCAGTATCTCTTGAATGACTTTCTGCTGATCTCCAAGCCATTTCATGATTTTTTTCCTAGCTTGTTTTAGTTATCTCCTTTCAACTTCTTTCAAACCACCAACTTCTTCAATTTCATTATCAGAATCTTCATTAGTCACATCATAAAAATCTTTCTCACTTAAAGATTTCATAAGTCACTCTTTCTTGAATTTTATGGCCGCTCTTTTTTTTTGCTACCTTCAGAAAATGTCTCATTATTTGAGATACCACTTTTGGTACTCGCAAGCATCCTTCTACCTGACCGGGTACATGTGCTATATGGCTTCAATCTAGTGATACCACCATGGACTTATTTCCCACAATAATTACACTTCACAAGTTTTCTATTTCACCAACTGGGATATCATGTTCCCATCCAATATTGCGTTGCTTTGGAGCCATACTGAAATTTAAAAAATTATCTATTAAATTAAATTATAACTAAAATTAACTAAATTAAATTAAACTAAATTAAATTAAACTAAACTAAACTAAATTATACTAGATTAGATTAAATTAAAATTATTACCTAACTTCAATAAAATTATTAATTACCTAAATTAATTAAAATTATAAAATATATTAAATTAAATTAAACTAAACTAAAAACTAAACTAAACTAATTTAAATTAATGAAACTCAAATAGAGAGAGACTGAGGGGGAGAAAGGAAAGAAGGGAGAGAGAGACGAAGAGAGGGGCTGAGAACAGAGAGGGAGAAAGAGACGGGGAGAGAGGGAGAGACGCAGAGGGGGAGAGAGACAGAAAGGGAGAGAGATCAACGAAGAGAGAGGGAGAGAGATGACAGAGAGACTGAGGAGAGAGAGAGAGGGGGCAGAGGGAGATACGTAGAGGGGAGAGAGAGAGACGAAGATGGATCAACGGAGAGAGGAAGGGAGAGACACAGAGGGAGAGAAAGACGCAAAGGGGAGAGATCGATGGAGAGAGAGGGAGAGAGAGAGATGACAGAGTGACTGAGGGAGAGAGGGACATAGGGGGAGACGCAGAGGGAGAGAGATACAAAGAGGGATAGAGATCGATGGAGAGAGAGAGGGGAGAGTGACAGAGAGGGGGAGAGATCGATGGAGAGAGAGGGAGAGAGATCGACGGACAGAGAGAGGGAGATATACAGAAGGGAGAGAGATGGAGGAGAGGAGAGAGGAAGAGAGATGACAGAGAAACTGAGGGAGGAGGGACAGAGGGAGAACAGGGGGAGAGACGAAAAGGGAGAGATCGACAGAGAGAGAAGGGGAGAGAGAAGTCAGAGGGAGTGAGTGGGTACCTGGTCCGCGGAGCGAAGGCGGCGGCGGCGGAGCGGGCGACGACGATCTGGATCTGGAGATTTTTTTTTGTCGCCTTCATGTGTTTATATGCGTCGCCTTCCTTTGAGCACGGGCGAACAGGTGTGATCCGAGTTCGACTCGGATCACACCTTCGACTCGGGCATCCGAGTTGTCTCAGATCAGGCCGAGTCAGATACGACTTGCCGAGTCGTATCAGACTCTGCCGATATTACGTTCCCTCTTTCACACACACACACACTCTCTCTCTCTCTCTCACAAACACATTTCTTATGAAAGTGGTGGGATAATTAAGTGGTGTTATCCATTGTTTTGGTGACAAAATCTGATAAAGTGAATTACTTGGATTATTATCTTTTATCTATTTATGAAGTTTTATATTAGAAAAAAACATGTATGTTAGATATACTCTGTAAACACACGCCTACATGCTTCTTTTCTTTAAATTCAATACTCGTGTTTATGTTTGCAATTATTTTTCATATACAAGAAATTTCGTAAGATATACAGGAAACTTACGTATTTCGGTCATCTACTGCTGAGTTATATTATTTGATACTCGTAGAGCTATGAGGTTATAAGTGATCTTTGAACAATATAATTTATATTTGTTGCAACGAGATGTTATGATTTTTGAAAACCTTTTATCATTTTTAGGATTGTTCTAAAGGAATTGACGGAAAGACTAGAAAATAAAGGCGTGTATGGTTTTCATTTTTCAGGAAAAGAGAACTTAGGATAAGGTCCTTACGGAGATTATATGGTGGCTTTTTGAAAGCGACAAGCTTGTAATAGCTATATTTATGGGATTAATTCCATATTGGAGTAGTAATTAGCTTAAGAATAATTGGAGAGATGGAACCATTCCCTATTGTCCGAACCTTGCATTCGACTAATAGTAGGTCCATACCTCTATGCATTTGTAGAAGATCTACGATGCATTACAAAAAAAGAGTCTCATGGTGTATTCTGTTGGTTAATAATATTTATTTAGTTGGCAAGGGTAGAGAGGGGATAATTTCTTAATTAGACATTTGGAGAGAAGCTTTATAATCAATGGGATTAGAATTAACGAGAGAATAATATACAAAATGTGGCTCTATGAAAGTAAAAGAAGAAATGAGGGTGTAATTCATATTAATGTCAAGAACTACCAAAGAATGACCAATTCTATGACTTGCTCTCAAGTTTGAGGTTTTGTTGGTTTCATCTCAGTTTGAGTGAGCACCGATCTGAATCTGAATGGAGATTTTTAGTTCCACTAAGTTTTGTCAGATGCATAGTTGCTATTTTGATTGTTACGGTAAGTTTCAGATGAAACATGCATAAATCTACAAAAATTCAAAAACAAAGAGAGAAAGGAAAATGCAATGTTCTTAATAGACAATTTCACCTCCTTTTAACTTCTACAACCATCCGAATTTGATATATCGAAGTTTAACACAAAATATTCTAATTTGCTCCTGATTGTATTCTTGATTTTTTTAATCGACAACTTACAATTAATTTAGATTAATTTTTGATTAACTGGTTGAGTATCAGAAAGTCATGTCTTGATTTAACACCCATTCCTCAACCTGCTTGTTCGTATTTATGGGCAGTGTGTGTGCAAAAAATCAAAGAACATGTTTATGTGTATTGAAACAAAAACAAAACAAAAACAAAAACTTGAAACTAAATTTATCAAAGATTCTACTTGTCCATTGGTGATAGAGGCATCTGAGTTGGCTTGATCATTGTTCCACATTCGTGCAAACATAGGTTTGGCCAGAGCTTGATCTGAACCATCAACGAAACCTGTCCGCCAATTATTTTATAATTTACTGTGCTTGATGCTCTCCTTTAACCCTCTTACGCATCATGTTTTTTAGATATAAGATCTTTAAATTAGAGGGGGGTGGGGGAGAGAGAGCAATACGACTCATACCACTTCATGCCACAGCCACATCCAGACATTGGCCATGAAATAAACTCCATGATTTCCAACTAAAAAGTAAAATGTTTATTCAATTGTCAACTTTTTCAAATTTTGTCTGGAATAAGGAGTTGGCAGAAGCCCTAAAACTTGACCT